>CAUYLG010051347.1:0-39903 GCA_963573385.1 Cacajao melanocephalus | reverse complement strand
ACACACACACACACACACACACACACGGGAAAGGCTCGGTGAACTCTGCAGACCTGCCTCTACTGCACACTTCTGGGCCCTACCCACAGGGGAGCCTCTGCCCTGCCCTCTGGGGAATGTGCTAACATCACTCTATGGTCTGGGGAATTGGAGAGTTCTCATCCTGCTGACCTGCTTTTGGGGTGCTGGAAAAACTACTATCAGAACCCATGGCCCCAAATAGAACCACTGACAGAGAGGCAAGTGTTAGTGCACACCACAGCTAAGCCAAACTCATGATGGGCTCGTTTTCAAACCACGAGGCTCAGCTGAAGTCCCTGGCCCCCAGCACTGCATTGACTGCTGTGATTTGTGCTTACTCTCCTTAACGAATACAGCAATGTCCTCATCTTTGTTCGATTTACTAAGATGGAGTAGAAATGAAAATCTTAGAGGGGAGATGTGAAAGGTTTTAGCTGATGTCCCTGTTTTGCTAATGAGACAACAAAAATGCTGGTCCAACACATACACAAAATGAAAAGCGACTGGAACCATCTGTCGACTGAGTAATGATGCAGTCCGACATTTAATATAATGTTAGTCCTACATGTCTTCTTTGGCATAATTACCATTGGGTTGGAATCTTTCTTATGAGAACAGCAGGAGGTGTCCTCTGGTTCCTGGGACGATGGGAACTTGCAACAGGTTTCCTGAGCAAGAAGATTCTGGCAAGTTGCTTCTTCCAGATTATTACTTGTAATAGTACCGCCTGCTTCCTTGATTTCAACCTAAAAAAAAGCAATCATTATTTTAGAGAACACATGGTGGACCCTGGCTCTTCCAGTTGCATAATCTAGAGGATTGAAACTCAGTTCAAAAGTAAAAGTTACATTTTAAAGAAAAGAGCACCCTTACTTAGTGCCTCTTCCTCACTGGTGCTTATAAAACTACTAATTTCTCCCTAGGGTGGGGGCAACAAGAAGGTTTGACAAGTCATCTGACCCACCTCCCTGGGGGCTTAGGACTCCGAGGACCAAAACCACCTGCCCATGACGGGTGAAGATGTGATTTTCATGTGGCACTTGTGTTGTGTTGTTTCAAAAATACAACTAAGTAACTGAGAAGAGTCCCCCGCTGGTCGTCTGCCTCTCCTGCTTAACAGCGCCCCACTCTAATGAGCTGAAGGCCTGCTCTTCCTTCAAGTCACCTAAAATGCTGACCCCACATCACACTTTTTTTTTTTTTTGAGATGGAGTTTCGCTGTCGCCCAGGCTGGAGTGCAGTGGTGCCATCTCAGCTCACTGCAACCTCCACCTCCTGGGTTCAAGCAATTCTCCTGCCTCTGCCATCCAAGTAACTGGACTTACAGGCTCACACCATCACGCTCAGCTAATTTTTGTATTTTTAATACAGATGGAGTTTCACCATGTTGGCCAGACTGGTCTTGAACTCCTGACCTCAGGTGATCCACCTGCCTTAGCCTCCCAAAGTGCTGATATTACAGGCGTGAACCACCGCGCCCAGCTCCATCACACATTCTTCCACCATGCTTAGCAGTTCAAATTAAATGTTCTAGTCGATTTTTTCCTCAAAAAGTCCAAAATCCTTGGTACTATTTTAATATTATTTATTATATGCTTATAGTTAGATTTGTAGCTAGGTAGTAGCCCTTTCCTGCCTTAATAATAGGACAATAACAAATATGAAACAGTGGAGAGTAGGGAGTGGCTTCTGGCTTTGTTTTTAAGCTATCTTCTGTAACAACTGTCAACTCAATGACAAAATTACCAAAAATATGGAGATATACATGGATAATACTGAAAATCAATAGAATTCTTAAAAGAAGTCCTCATGGTTAAAAAAAAATTACCATCTGGATTGTTTCAAAATTGGGATGCTGCTTTTAAAAATCTGTAAGAATGTGAGGAGGACTGGGAAGCCCACACTTTGCATCCTTTCTGCACCCCTCCTCCTTCACCTGCACCCGCCCAAGCTGCGGGGACCAGACCACAACGACTCTCCCCAAAGGACAGGAGGCAGGCCATAGAATCCTTCCAAAAAGACGGTGGCTCTCAGGTAACATCCTAAAGACCTCACATAAAAATCACAGAGCAGGTATCTTCCAAATGCAGCTCTTGACTCAAATTGGAGATTCTCTAGCGCAATAAAAGCAGAGGCCCAAACAAATCATAATTCCCAGGTATGGGCAAATTACTCAGCACAGCAGACTAGCATCTAGGTATAAATCTTAAAAGAAATAAAGTTTAGCTATATTTTAAGTAGCTTTAAATTTCATAGAAATATAGACAACGTTTTCTTCTACCTGCTGCTTTGGGGGATGTGCCATGCACATCATCCCAGTTTAGATTTAACTTATCTCCCTGTAATCAGCAAATACTGCTACAATAAATATATCATTTCCTCAGTCCTATGCAACTAATATCTGAACTACTTATAGTAAAATTCCATTTCTGACCTTTCAAAACAAAGGTCAATATGTGGGAATGAATTTCTAGAAAAGAGAAATTAGCAGTTTACCCTGAATATTTACTGGAAATAATTCCATTCTGTTTAACAATAAACATGTCCGTGCTGTATCTGTTTCATTTTATTAATGAATCAGAAAACAGTCAATAACATTTTTTTTAACCAACTCACCCCCCCAATAAAAATTTAAAAAGCAAAGTCTCTCCTTTAGTTTGTTAAACCAGCAATCTCTTCAAATTGGATTACATTACAAAGAATTTTACTATCTTTAAATCAGCAAATTCTCTTTTTTGTTTGTTTTGTTTGTTTTTGTGAGACGGAGTCTTGCTTTGTTGCCCAGGCTGGAGTGCAGTGGTGCGATCTCGGCTCACTGCAGCCTCTTCCTCCTGGGTTCAAGCGATTCTCCTGCCTCGGCCTCATAGGAGCTGGGATTACAGGTGCCCGCCACCACGCCCAACTAATTTTTGTATTCTCTTCCTTGTTCTGATTAATGCTTGCCAACTCCCCTCGGTGAGGAAGAGCTGAGCTGGGACCTACCGGTAGGAGGCGCTGAACACGAGTCCGGATGGGCAGCAAAATGCAGTTCCTAACATTTCAAGCCATCAGAGAAAGGTTCTGAGGAAGACCTCTGTCCCGGGAGAAGGCTGGGGGGAATGGTGAGCTCTATGGCTCCTCCGAGGACAGTGGAGGCCCCACCCTCTTCCCCTCCTTTTCCTGTACACTAAGGAGTGGCAATTACCATAACAGAAAAACAGAAGGGCAGAAAGCCAAGCTCCTGCTGCTCTGGCTTGTGATACAGGGTCAGGCTCCAGCCATCTCAAAACTGACTCCAACGTGTCCCACAAAGACTTCATCTCCAGCTTACTAAAATGACTTAATGGATGAGTGGTCTAGTTTTCCAAGCTGGGTCCTTTTTAAGGGGTCAAGAACACATTTTCCTGGACCTTTTGTTTCCTTTGAAAACTGATTAGTTTTAGCAAGAACAAGGTGGAAAAGATCAGTGGTCATCTATAGCTAGAGAGGGCAGTCGGCAGAGAGTCGGCAAGCTTTTCTTTAGGCCCTGATTTACATCACATATGCTTGAAGAACCATTACTTATTAGCAAAGGCAAGATGTCACATCTTGCCTTCAAGGCTCAGCAAATGCAAGTATTAACTGAGTTCTTGCTGTGGATTCCAAGCCTGATAAAGCTAAAGAAAAATGCAAGATGCAAACTCGCCAACAGTCCACCACTTTGCGTTTGTTTACACAGACACTGGTTACTAGCAGAAAGCGGGTCTCTCTCCTTAAGCCAAGGATAGCAACAGGGCCCGAGGGAACACACATCCTAGCGTTCTCCCTCTTTATTTGTTGCCCACCCTCTGCATGGTTAGGTCCGCTTTGGACGACTGGCTCAGGGCAGAATCCCATCCAGGGGGAAGGGCTTGGCTGGGCCAATGCAAGTTGGATTAGGAAGAGGACAGCGAGTATACGGACTCCGATGGGCTGTGTGTGGTGTCACCAGGGAAAATGCTTGGAGGGAGAAATGCTGGGGCAGACCAGCAGCCTCAGATGGGTTGGGGAAGGGATGGGGGGAGAGCTGTACCCATTCCCCAGGCGACTCTTACTGGGAACACCCGGACGCCCGGGTGGGTGGCTCCTTCCCGGACCCAGGCGCCCAGGGGCAGCACCGCGGAGCTGCGGTGCTGGGGCAGCAGCGAAGACAGGAAGTGCACGTTGCAAGCGGGCGGCGGCGGGGTCGGCAGGAGCGCGACGTCCTCCAGCGCGCTGAGCTCGGGGATCCCGGCGTACTCCCCGAGGAGCTCCCCGCCGTCGCTGTCCGCCCCCGGGAGCTCTGCCTTGACCTGGCCCTGGCAGTCGCCTCCCAGCGCGGCGTTGAACGCGTGCAGGAGGGGCTCCTTGGGGTCCGCCGGGCCCAGGTACGCGTCTTTGAAGACGTGGAATTCGTCCTCCTCGTGCTTCACAGGGGCCTTCAGGCGGATGTTCTCCGAAACGAACGGATTCTCGGGGTTGAAGAGCTCGGTCACCATCGCATCCTCCGGGCTGGGCAGCCCGCCCACCAGAGGGCCCTCCTCCATGGCGCAGCGCGGCTGGGCGGGATGGCAAGGGCGGCGTACCTGCAACACGCGACCAGGTGAGAGGCGGCCAGGTGAGGGGACCAGGGAAGGGGGCGGTCAAGTGAGGGGTGGCAAGGGGAGGAGAGGTAGCCAGGGGAGGGGTGGGCCGGGGAGGGGGTCAGATGAGGGGCGACCAGGTAGGGGGGCCAGAGGAGGGGGCCACGGGAGGAGGGCCAGGTGAGGGGCAGCCAGGTGATGGGGGCCGGGGTGGGGCAGGAGAGGAGGCCAGGTGAGGGGCGACCAGAGGAGGGGGCCAGAGGGGGGGGGCAGGTGAGGGGCAGCCAGGGAAGGAGGCCAGGGGAGGGACGACCAGGTGAGGGGCGACCAGGTGAGGGGGCCAGGTGAGAGGCGGTCAGGGAAGGGACGACCAGGTGGGGGCGGGTCAGGGGAAGGGTGACCAGGTGAAGGGCGACCAGGTGAGGGGCGACCAGGTGAGGGGCGACCAGGCGAGGGGCGGCCAGTTGAGGGGGCCAGGTGAGGGGCGGCCAGATGAGGGGCGGCCAGGGAAGGGGCGACCAGGTAGGGGCGGGTCAGGGGAGGGGCGACCAGGGGAGGAGGGACCAGGGGAGGGGCGGCCAGGGAAGGGGCGACCAGGTAGGGGCGGGTCATGGGAGGGGCGACCGTGAAGCAGGGACCAGGGGAGGAGGGACCAGGGGAGGGGCGACCAGGTGAGGAGCGACTGGGGCGGGGGGCCACCAGGGGAGGGGCGGCCAGGGGAAAGTGCGGCCAGAGGAGGGGCGGCCAGGGAAGGTGCGACCAGGGAAGGTGCGACCAGGGAAGGTGAGACCAGGGGAGGGTCGGCTAGGGGAGGGGCGACCAGGGAAGGTGAGATCAGGGGAGGGGTGACCAGGGAAGGTGCGACCAGGGAAGGTGAGACCAGAGGAGGGGCGACCAGGGAAGGTGAGATCAGGGAAGGTGAGATCAGGGAAGGTGAGACCAGGGGAGGTGAGACCAGGGGAGGGGCGGCCAGGGGAGGAGCTACCAGGGGAGGAGCGAGCAGGTGAGGGGAGAGCGGTTGAGGGGCGGCCGGGGAGGGGCGACCAAGTGAGGGGTGGGCTCGCCCACCGCCCACTCGCAGGGGCCTGGCCCGGCCCGGCCGCCCCCACCCGCCTGCAGAGCTGAAGCCAGACCCGGGGGCCGCTCCGTCAGGCTTTCTGGGAGGGAGGCACCTAGGGCCGCCGGGGCTGCCGCGGCGCGGAGGAGCGAGCAGGATGGGGCGCGGGCCGGAACTCAGGCGCTGGCGGCCGTTGGCAGTTGGGGAAGGGGCCGGGTTAGGGGCGGGGCCTGGGCGTGGGGCGGAGTCGAGGTGGGGCGGTAAAGGCGGGGCCGGGGAGCGGGGGGGGGTTGGTGGGCGGGGCCTGCGGGGGGCGGAGACAGAGTCGCGAGGGGCGGGCCTGAACTGCGGCGGTTGCCAGAGGGGGTCCCGGAAGGCGCTCCCAGGGCTTAGTGGCTCCTAGCTCAGGTGGGGAAACTGAGGGCCTCATCGACTCTAGCAGCGCTAAGTGGGACTGCCTAGCTTGACTTCTGACCGTGGGTCACAAAATATATTTTTCTGGCTGGGCGCGGTGGCTCACGCCTGAAATCCCAGCACTTTGGGAGGCTGAGGCAGGCGGATCATTTGAGATCAGGAGTTCAGAGCCAGCCTGGACGACATGGTGAAACCCCGTCTCTACTAAAAATACAAAAATTAGCCGGGCGTGGTGGCGGGCGCCTGTAATCCCAGCTACTCGGGAGACAGGCAGGAGAACCGCTTGAACCTGGGAGGTGGAGGTTGCAGTGAGCAGAGATCGCGTCACTGTACTCCAGCCTGTGTCACAGAGCGAGACTTTGTCTCAAAAATAAAATAAAAAGAAGCTACTCTAGAGGCTGAGCCTTGAACCTGGGAGATGGAGGTTGCAGTGAGCTGAGGTCGTGCCACTGCACTCCAGCCTGGGCGACAGAGAAAAAAAAAAGTCACAAGTACAATGAAAGTCTTAAATTTTGGGTGGGGAATGAGCTATTTCATCTTTAAGGAGTCAATAGGTATCACTGCTTCATCAAGAAAAGAGGCGAAAGTTTAGTTCAAGTGATGGCGGAACCTGCCAAAGGGTTAAGAGGGGCTGGCGGGAGTGGGTGCTGGGGACACGGCCTCAGGTACTGTTTACTAAAGCAGCGTAAGTACTGTTTTGGTAAAAATAAGAAATGTAAAACATCAGCTTTCTAATCTCACTTTTAAAAGTGAAGCACTTTTATAAATTTTTAAAGGATAGTACCCAAGGCACAGCAACACCATGTACTATTTAGTTGTACACTTAACATTCAAAAATCAAGAAAATTTTGCCCGGGGCTTGGGCATGGTGGCTCATGCCTGTAATCCCAGCATTCTGGGAGGCCGAGGTGGGCAGATTGTAAGGTCAGGAGTTTGAGACCAGCCTGGCCAACATGGTGAAACCCCATCTCTACTAAAAATACAAAAATTAGCTGGGCGTGCTGGCACGTGCCTGTAATCCCAGCTACTTGGGAGGCTGCTGAAGCAGAAGAATTGCTTGAACTCAGGACGGGGAGGTTGCAGTGAGCCAAGATCACACCACTGTATTCCAGCCTGGGTGACAGAGCTAGACTCCATCTCAAAAAAAAAAAAAATTGATAATAATAGCTAACCTTTATGAGAGTACGTGCTACTGTTGCTACCAAGCACTCTCTTAAGTACTTTTTGTGCATCACATCATTTAATTCCCATAAGTCCCTTATGAGATACATACAGTTATTATCTGGGCTACCATACTGCACAAAACCAGAGGGTACCATTCACACTATATATAGCTCAGGTGAATGGCAACTCTCTGGAACTATGTAATGTGGTAGCTCACATTATTACCTTCAATTTACTCACAGAGAAACTGAGGCAGAGTATAAGTTTAAGTAACATGTCCAAAGTCAAATGGCTAGTTAGGGGCCTACTACAGTTTTGAATCCAGGTAATCTGGCTCTGGAGCTCACACAGCGAACCGCTATACCATACCTATTTCTAGGACAGGGAAAATACACCTTGTGGTCTCTTCCAGAAACAGGAACTGGGCTAGGGGATAATGTATTTTAGAAAGAAATCACATCTTACTATATTTTAGAATTAAAAAAAACTTCATCAGACATAAATGAAATGGTGCAATAAAACATTTCGAAGAGACTCCATTAATGATTTAAAATTACTGTGCTAGATAAGCCCGTCAGAAAGAGACTAATACTGTGTCATTCCACTTACATGAGGTGTTGTAGTAAAATTCAGAGATAAAAAGTGAAAAAGTGATTGCTAGAGCCTAGGAGAGGGGAGAATGGGAAAGAGTTTGTTCACTAGGCACAGAACTTCACCGTTGCAAAATGGAAAAATAGAAAAAAGGGAGATTGGTTGCACAACAGTGAATGAATTTAATACCACTGAACTGTATACTTGAAAATGGTTAGGATGGTAAATTTTATGTTACATATATTTTACTATTTAAAAAAATGTACTGCACTGAAAATATATTTAAATTATATTGTTCAGTGTTAAAGGCAAGTTGCAAAGGAGAACATGTAACAAACATTTCTTTTTAAAACATAAAATAGGCCGGGCGCAGTGGCTCACGCCTGTAATCCCAACACTTTGGGAGGCTGAGGCAGCAGTCACCTGAGGTCAGGAATTTGAGACCAGCCTGGCCAACATGGTGAAACTCTGTCTCTACTAAAAATACCAAAAATTAGCTGGGTGTAGTGGTGGGCACCTGAGTAGTCCCAGCTACTCAGGAGGCTGAGATAGGAGTATCGTTTGAACCCGGGAGGTGGAGGTTTCAGTGAGCCAAAAAAAAAAAAACCACAAAAAATCTGGAGTTTTACATACCAAATTCATAATAGTGGTTATTTTTGAAAAGTAGGATTATGAGGACTTTCATTTTAGATAATATTTTCTTTCTATAATACTTAAATTTAAAAATAATGCATGTATTACTTTTGTAGGCAAAAAACAGGATAAAATCTTTTTAAAGACCTTAGTCTCCATTATCAGCACATTTTCAGATGCTCTTATCACAATGAAAATGATTTTTTTTTTTTTTTGAGATGGAGTCTCACTCTGTCACCAGGCTAAAGTGCAGTGTTAGGATCTCAGCTCCCAGCTGCAACCACGACCTACCAGTTCAAGCAATTCTCCTGCCTCCGCCTCCCGAGTAGCTGGGAGGTGGGAACCACCATGCCCAGCTAATTTTTGTATTTTTAATAGAGATGGGGATTCACCATGTTGGCCAGGATGGTCTTTATCTCTTGACCTAGTGATCTGCCTGCCTTGGCCTCCCAAAGTGCTGGGATTGCAGGTGTGAGCCACTGCGCCCGGCTGGAAATGATTTTTTAAACAATTAACAGCAGATAAAACAAAACAACCTACTTTAAACTTTCTTTCGGCTGGGCGCAGGGGCTCACGCCTGTAATCTTAGCACTTTGGGAGGCCAGCTTGGGCAGATCACTTGAAGCCAGGAGTTGGAGACTAGCCTGGACAACATGGCGAAACCCCATCTCTACTAAAAATACAAAAATTAGCTGGGTGTGGTGGCACCCGCCTGTAATCCCAGTTACTCAGGAGGCTGAAGCAGGGGAATTACTTGAACCAGGAGGCGTAGGTTGCAGGGAGAAGAGTGAGACTCTGTCTCAAAAAATAATAATAATAAACTTTGTTCAAATGGGTTAAATTTTAGAGGAAAATGTATCTTTTATATTTACTAATTTCATTTACATCTGTATATATGTAAAAGCTTCTTTTTAATAAATAACTTTAAAAACTCTAATTCTGACAATACAATCAGGGCAAAAAATTTATTCTTGTCCTTGGCAAAATAAAAAAAATTATGGAACTTTAAGAGGAATCACAGTCTATTCCTTTTATTCGTCTTTTAGATGAGAAAAGATTTAAAACAACAAGGAATTTGCTTCAAGCTCCATAGTTAAATAGTGACAAAATTAACATGAGAATTTTTGCCTTCAAATTCCCAGTTTGGTGCCCTACCTATACATGTCATTCTATTTTCAATTTATATCTGATATGAAACAATGAAGAAAGGCCTTAAACCAATTAAACAGTTATGATTAAAATCTTCCAGTTTCTTATAGGCCTATTTTTATATTGTATTTAGACTTGAATAGTTGTACAATCCTCTTTTAAAATGGACAAAAGCTCTAAATATTTAACCAATTAAACATAATTTTTGATGCCATGTTGTTCTAATTAGCTTTTGTTTTTTATTGTGACTGCCAATAGAATTTTAGACCCATTACAGAATTAAGTATTTTGAAAAGATCTTCACATACATTCGAAATATTTAACATTGGTTCATTACTATTATCTAATATGTAGCTGTATTGAAATTTGCTCCTAAATTTTCCTTTTTTTTCTTTTTGTTTGAAATAGGGTCTCACTTTATTGCTCCGGCTGGAGTACAGTGATGTAATTATGGCTCACTCCAGCCTTGACTTCCCAGGCTCAAATGATTCTCCCACCTCAGCCCCCCAAGCACTGGGACTACAGGCTCAGGCCACCATGCCTGGCTAATTTTTAAATTTTTTATAGAGATAGGAGTCTCACTATGTGGCCTAGGCTGGTCTTGAACTTCTCAAGCGATCCTCCCACCTTGGCCACCCAAAGTGCTGGGATTATATGTGTGAGCCACCACACTGGGCAAATTTTCACTTTTAGCAATTTAGTTTTTTGGTTTAGGATTCAGTCCAGGTTCACACATTGCATAAATTGTCATGTCATCTACTTTAATTTGGAACAGTTTGTTCTTCAGCCTTTCTGTCTTTCATGACACTGACATTTTTTTAACAATACAGGTCGGTTGTTATGTAGAATTTAAATTTTACTTGCTATGAATTGAAAGCTATTCTTAATTTAGAAGACAAAGAATATTCTAATATATATGATAAAGAATACTTTCTATTCTTTTGGAGGGATACAAAAACACTGCCCGTTTTGCTGAAAAGATAAGTAAAATGATCATTATAATTTAAAAAGTACACATGATCACCACTTGAGCTTGTTCATGGAATCTGAAAGTGTGAATAGGAAGAAATAAGTATCAATTTCTAATAGCCTGTTTAGCATCTGCTCCTTTTTTTTTTTTTAAATAAGATTGTTTCTACGCCTACTCAGCCATGTTTACTGGAAAGATATCAGTACTTTTTATTTCAATAGGGATGCTGAGCTTCTATTATGCAAACAATTATGGCCTTTATGAATCTTTTTGAAGATTTATCAATGTGCTATTATCCTCAACTGGTAACCATTTTATTTTGTTAACTTCGATTTAAAGTGTCAATAAAAATAGTTGAATTTAAAAGCCAGTTACATGGTTTCTATTTGGGTAGCCATCGGATCTGTTAACTCTGGCTCAGAGTAAACTACAGGACTTCTTGTCTCTGGAAATAATTTGAAGATACTGGTATCTGCCTGTTGCTTAAGAAGTACCGAAAAATGAAGCTGGTATATGTGAAACTTCTTGTATTCTTTCAAAGGACCTTAGAAATAGCATAATTAGGTTGTTTAAGTAAATGTTAAATTAGGAGACCAAAAAATTGTCACAGTCTAGAGAGGCTGGGAAGACACGACAGCTAAATGCAATGTGGCACCTTGACTGGATCCTGCAGCAGAAAGAAACACCAATGGGAAAACTGCTGGAGTTTAGTTAATAGTCATGAACCATTGTCATTTTCTGAGTTTTGATAATTTTACTATGGTAATATATTAACAATGTGCCAGGCACAGTGTCTGACACCTATAATCCCAGCACTTTGGGAGGCCAAGGTGGGCAGAACACAAGGTCAGGAGTTTAAGACCACCCTTACCAACATAGTAAAACCCCATGTCTACTAAAAATACAAAAAAAAAAAAAAAAAAAAAAAAACTAGCCAGGCGTGGTGGCCTGCACCTGTAGTCCCAGCTACTCAGGAGGCTGAGGCAGGAGAATTGCTTGAACCCAGGAGGCAGAGGTTGCAGTGAGCCGAGATTGCACCACTGCACTCCAGCCTAGTCAATTGAGGGAGACTCTGTCTCAAAAAAATAAAATAAATTAAAATAAATATATATATATACACATACACAATGTGGGAAATTGGGTGGGAACTCTCTTTAATACCTTTGCAATTTCCCTATACATCTAAAATTCTTCCAAAATAAAAGGCTTATTTAAGAAAATAGGCAGCCATTTGCTTGACCCTTGTTTTTTTTTAAAGACAGGTTTTCACCATGTTGGCCAGGCTGGTCTCAAACTCCTGACCTCAGGTGATCCACCCATCTCAGCCTCCCAAAGTGCTGGGATTACAGGTGTGAGCCACTGCGCCTGGCCCTGCTTGACCCATTTTAGAAATAACAATATAGAATGTCTAGTGATGAATTAAATAATTTTACTTAGTACTTACCCTGGATGTTGTAGCCTATTACACTTAGTGATGCAAAGATAGTAGCCAAGTAATCCAAAAATAACCAAAAATACTCCAGCAGCAATTAATCCAGTCAGAAGGCCCATAACATCAATTTTCTCTCTGTTGCCATCTTGAAATAAATCATTAAAATAACATAAATGTAACAACTACATAACATCACCTATGATATCAACAAATTTAATCCTGGGTCTAAACACATTATACAGCATCTAATTATTGATGTTGACTTCTTTCAAGTCTTTGTGCTAGAGAATCTACCTGAAAAAAATTTAAATGACACTTCTAAAAGCCCTAGTTATGGTTATTCTTTTATTTATTTAAAATAGGTCATATTAAATGGATAATATTCAGCATTAAGTGGGATAAACATATTCGCTCCTCAACTAGACATACTTTGGTATTAATCACTAAGATTATATTTATTAAGCAACTCAGGGTAGCTATGCGATATAACCTCCCATAGGGGGAGTCCTACAGAAGAGGAATGAAAGAATAGCTGGCGAAAATTACACCCAACTAAAATGCAGCTAGAGATGATCAATACAGATTAGATAAAGGATCTCCCTTCTCTACAAGTTACTTAATTAGATCCAACAATTTTATCTAGAAAAATGTTCCATCTACCTTTAATGGTTAAAAAATAAAACAAGTTAACATAGTTTACATCTTGAAATGAATAGAATCTACTTTTATTCTGTGCAAGTCTTGACATAGCTGAGCTGTTTAAAACAGCTTTAAGACCATTATCTCATTTCCCTAGTATCTCACCAAACTTGATTTTCAGTGTATAAATAGATGAATCTGTCCTTTTCTGTCTGACATAGCCCAGTGTATAGCTGAGAAATATCCTTGGATTTACAAGATATGTATGTTGAGCAACAACCAAACTCAAAGCAATATAACTAAAATGTATTACAATAGAGAAAGGGCGAGAAAAGCATTAAATTTGATCAATTATTGTTTTACCTGATTTTGTGGTTGGTCCTTTAGCTGAATAGTCCTGCCAAAATGCGTTCTAAAAAAAAAAAGGTAAAATTCCCAAGTTTATTCAATATCTTTATTATCATTATTTCATTTGGTCCCAATGACCTAGACTAGGGGTAGTAAACTCTTGGCAGGAATCATAGGTAGGAAACCAGTTCATTCAAGCTGGACGGTGTGACTCACTCTAATTAAAGCACTACCACCCATAGCTGCCTCTGCTGTCTGTCTCTCTAATTGTCAAGGGATGACTGCCAGTCCCAGCTCTTTACTACTGTGCCTGCTATTTTCCCTTCACCTGACTGGAGCTCCCACTAAGGCACTGGGGGAAATTATTGCATTAGAGAGTAGGTAAAAGTACCAAAGTTAGAAGTTGAGGCTGTGGACTCACTACCATGTCTGAAGAGGAGACTGAATTTTTCTGTTGGAGATAAGCCCTCAGTTTGTCTCAGGACTTTTTTTTTTTTAAAGACAGGATTGCTCTGTAGCCCAAGCCAGAGTGCAGTGGTGTGATCATGACTTAGTGCAGCCTTGACCTTCCAGGCTCAAGCAATCCTCCCACCTCTGCCTCCTGAGTAGCTGGAATTACAGGCACATGCTACCACTCCCAGGTAATTTTTTCTTTTTTGTAGAGATGGGGCTTCACCATGAAGCCCAAGCTGGTCTTGATTTCCTGGGCCCAAGCAATCCTCCCACCTCTGCCCCGCAAAGTGCTGGGATTACAAGTATGAGCCAATGTGCCCTTCTGGGAGATCTTATTGAAAAGTATTTATTGATTTGGGAAGGCATTCTTGAGACAATTTTAAGTTCAGTGCTACTTGAGAGAATAGAAATGAATTTCAAGGAACTATGATAAAATTAGAAAAGGTTTGTGAAAAACAGAATAAAATTCCAACAGGTACAACTACACAGTATATGCTTCTTTTTCTCCTTAATAGACACAGCAAATACTTGTAGGAAATGGGAGGGTGGGCACAATGATATGAAAGTCAACAACTAGGTTCCATTACCACCTGCATTTGCAGGATACCTAGGGAGGTTCTTATTGACCAAAAAGTAAAATAGACTCTTAGGAAAGGGAAAAAGGAGCTAGCTAGCGTTATGAAATCTACAAAAGTAAAGAATTTAGGGCTGGGCGCTGCGGCTCATACCTGTAATCCTAGCACTTTGTCAGGCTGAGGCGGGCAGATTGCCTGAACTCAGGTGTTTGAGACCAGCTTGGGCAACATGGTGAAACCCCATCTCTACTAAAATACAAAAAATTATCCAGGCATGGCAGCATACACCTGTAGTCCTAGCTACTTGGGAGGCTGAGGCAGGAGAATTGCTTGAACCTGGGAGTTGGAGGTTGCAGTGAGCCGAGATTGCGCCACTGCACTCCAGCCTGGGCAACAGAGTGAGACTCTGTCTCCAAAAAAAAAAAAGATAATGTGGGTTATTTCATATTTTTCAAGACTGTGACAGATTATCACAGGCACAATGCCATCTGTTTTGTACCTTATCAAGATTAACAGAACTTAATTATATTCTAAGAAAGAACTTTTTTAAATGTTTCCCTTAACTTACACTGATAGACCAAACAATATATTTCCAAATACAAGGGCTATAAATTTTGTATCCTCAGTTCCAAGGAGAACACCTGGCACACAGCAGACTGTCAGTAAATACCTGAAATATAAATATGTGTAATCAAGTAGGTAAGGTCACCGATAGGACAAATTACTCAGTCATAAATGATTGAAGCCTAAGTTAGAGCACTAACCACAAAATCTTGGAGTTAAATTCACTCTGCACCATGATGAATTTTAAATATAATAAACATTAAACACACAAAATCACAACAGTAAATAATTTACTCATTACTATAAACCCCGTTAATTAGGTGTAGAGCCAAGTCTAAACAGGTTAATTGCCATTTTAAGGAAGTAGAAAGAGATAACAGGTACATAACCCTGATTTTGTTTAAAGCATAAAATCTCTAATAACTGAAAGTGCCACTTTCTTAAGTACAATTGAACGATTCCAGATAATTAACATAATCATCCACATTACCGTTTTATCTTCATCCACAAAAATCTCTCTGGCTTCCTCATAATTGCAAAGTTCTTCATTGCACTCTCTTTCTAGGTCACCAGGAGTGAAGAGCTCCAAATCAAATCTATTATACAGGAGGCGTCTGTGTATGAAAAAGTTTGCTTCTTCTTTTGATGTAAACACTAATAAAGTAATGAAAAAAACTTAAACAATGATCAAAACTATTCAAAAAATTCCTGTTTTAATTGTGGAAAAAGTAAATAGTCCTCTTGATGTGGTTAAATTATATGCAACTTTTTTGTAAAGCTTTAAAATCTAACCAAAAAAAGAAAGAAAAAGCATCAGTGAAGATAATTTCCAATAAATATGAAATATAAAATTAGCATAATTTCCCTGGAGTTATGTCCAAAATTACTAGTATAAATAAAAGTTATTTAAATATCTTTTTTCTCTCCAGAGAGTTATTTTCCCAATAATTGACAGGTCAGAGTATTCTGTTTCTAAAGAATTGGTTCTCTATTACCTTGACTGAGAAAAATTAGTGGGGCATCATGGACAGCATATTGAACTGAGAGTTAGAAGATAGATTTTTGGTTTTGATTTAGCTTAAGCTATCAGTTGTATATTCTAAGGTAAGTCACTTACATTCTTTGGGCTGCCATTTTCTCATTTATAAAATCGGGAATTAAATAATCACTAAGATCTCTTTAAGTTCTTAATTTTGTTGTTGTTGTTGTTTTTTGAGATGGAGTCTCACTCTGTCACCCAGGCTGAAATGCAGTGGCACAGTCTCAGCTCCACCTCCCAAGTTCAAGCGATTCTCCTGCTTTAGCCTCCCAAGTAGCTGGGACTACAGGCACATGCCACCACACCTGGCTAATTTTTGTATTTTTAGTAGAGACGGGGTTTCACTGTTTTGGCCACGCTGGTCTCGAACTCCTGACTTTGTGATCCACCTGCCTTGTCTTCCCAAAGTGCTGGGATTACACGCATGAACCACTACGCCCAGCCGAGTTCTTAAATTACAAATTAATGCTTATACATTAAAATTGCTATATTCAAGTTTATGCTAAAGGTTATAAAATTCTAACCTTCTAAATTAGTGAAAATATAAGCTAATTGTAAGATTTAACTAAAGACATTCAGTTATTTCCACAGTAGTTTCTCCCTCTACTGTACTCCCCCAATGCATGTCTCTAATGTTTTATAAGGTTCCCTTTACATTTAACGGCAAGGTAAATGGTAAACACTACAAGGTTCAGAACAGGTTGACACAAAACCAAAGCATCCAACCATGGTAGTATTTTCAAAACCCACAAACTTTAAACTTGTTCTGGTGTCACACAAACAAAGCTTAAGAGATTTTGCTCCAGATCATATTACTAAGACTGGAATTCAGAAAGTGAGAACTACATCACAATGCTTAAAAGAATTTAAAAGTGCGAATACTTTTCACTGCTCACCATTACTAAGGAAAGAATGTATTAAAGTAGCAATTGAAAGACTGCTCATGAGAGATCATGGCTGGAAAACTCATACTGATTTGTGAGTGACCTCAAGTCACACATTTATTTTTGCCCCCTTGAGAACAGTCACATTTTGTCCAAGATATTTTTTCTTTAAATGAATTATCTTTCCAAACAGGTCTGAATGTTTTAGAGCTATTTTGTCTTATGCAGTAGCCACTAGCCGCAGAAGGCTGGGAGCGGTCACTCACACCTGTAATCCCAGCAGGCTAAGGCAGGCGGATCACTTGAGCCCAGGAGCTGGAGACCAGCCTGGGCAACATAGTGAAACCCCATCTCTACAAAAAAATATAAAAATTAGGCTGGTGTGGTGGTGGTGCATGCCTGTAGTCCCAGGTACTTGGGAGGCTGAGGTGGAAGGATCACTTGAGTCCAGAAGGTAGAGGTTGCAGTGAGCTGAGATCATGCCACTGCCCTCCAGCTTGGGCAACAGAGCAAGATCCTATCTCTAAATACATAAATAAGAACTGTGGATTGTCTGAATTGAAATGTGTAGTAAGTGTAAAATACACACAAGGATTTCAAAGACTTGGTGTAGAAAAGAAAAAGAATGTGAAATGTCTCCATAATGTTTTATATTGCTTATATTTTAAAATGATGATATTTTGTGTACTAGATTAAATGACATACATTCTTAAAATTAATTTCATCTATTATTTTTTACTTTTTAAAATGTGGCTATTAGAAAAATGTAAATTATTTATGTAGCTCACATTATATTTTGGGGGAGCAGCACTATTCTACAGTGTCCATTTCTATGTTACAAATAACAAATATGGGCTATTCAAACCAAGTGGGAAGCTACAATGGGATAATTGGTGATGGTTGTTTTGAAAAGTATTCTACAAGGTAAATAGAGGGGCTAGTGTGATGAAATATTTCTATTCTGTTTCCTCCTTTGTTTTACTGTAGATTTTATATGACCATAAATGGAGGTAGCATGAAAAATTTTCCAAGCCTCCATCAGCCCTCACTGGGATTCCTGCAATGGTCTTCCAAGGGTCTCCTTGCTGCTCTATCGTCTGTTTTTAACATAACAGCCAAAGAGAGCCCTTTAAAAGATAAGATAGACTTTGTTCCTACTTTGCTTTTTAAAAACCTTCTAACAGCAATTCCACCGCCTGCTGAGTAAAAGCCAAAGTCATTACAATGGCTTACAAGCCAAAGTCATTACAATGGCTTACAAGACCCCCCTCGGTCTGGTCCCCAAGCTCTTACCCCTCTAACCTCATCTCCTACCACTTTCCCTGCGTATTCTGTTGTAGCTATACTGGCTTCCAACACACCTGGTTCTCTCTGGCCTTTGGACTTACTGTTCTGAACAGAACTTTCTTATTTCAGTTTGCTCTCTCACATCCTTCAGGATTTTGTTCAATGCTACCTTGAACCCCCATGCCTACCCACCCACCCCTGGCACTCCGTGTTCACACTCTGCCTTCCTCTATAGTACTCATCACCATCTGGTTTTCTATATGCTTTACTTACCCCTGTTCTCCTCACTAGAAGGCAAGCTCCATTAAAGCAGGGATGTTGGTTCTTGGCCCATAAGAGGTGCTCAAAAAAATTACTGACTGAATGAACAAATTCAACTTTGCAATAGTGGGAGGAAACTCTTGGACCTAAAGTCTACCAGTTGAAGCAATTCATAGGTATAGGGCTGGTGTTTCTCAGCTTGGCATAGGTTTAAAGTATCAAGCTATTGATGAAGCAACCCATAGCCTGCCTCACTTACCTATGCTTACTGCATAAAATCTAAGTTCAGAATGGAGAATTAGATATCTGCCTCTGTATTGCTACTTCTCAAATATGTCCAGATCCTTACATTTTATTGGCTAAAAAAAAGCAGTGCCAAATTTCTCATGACAGTCTTCTGTTCCAGTAGGTTGAGTTATTAAAAATACATCCACAAGAGGCCGAGATGGGAGGATCATGAGGTCAGGAGGTCTTGACTGACCTGGCTAACATGGTGAAACCCTGTCTCTACTAAAAATACAAAAAATTAGCGGGGCATAGTGGCACCCACCTGTAGTCCCAGCTACTTGGGAAGCTGATGCAGGAGAATTGCTTGAACCTGGGAGGCAGAGGTTGCAGTGAGCTGAGATTGTGCCACTGCACTCCAGCCTGGGCAACAGAACAAGACTCTGTCTCAAGAAAAGAAAAATACACCACTATGGAACTCAAAAGCTACTTTTATAGGAGAAATTAAAAAAGGGAGAGCCATAAACATTTTAATTTTTCCTTAAATAGTATTTATGCCAATATCATCAATATTATATTTATGATTACTCATGCTATTATGATTAATACTATATTAAACATGGCTTTGAGGGGCTGCTGTGTGCCATTCCCCTAAGTGTGAAAGTTCTGATTCTGTCACTGACTGACCTTCAGTGCCAGATCAAATTTTTCCCTGTATCCCTTATGATCTCAGGAGAAATACTGTCTTTTGTTACTGGATTCTAAGTAACCCTGAATTTGCTTTTAATAGAAAGGAAGCAAACTTGCCTGCTCTTGGAACACCCTTGGCTTTCAGCAAGAGCTCCTATTTTCCCCTTGACCATGGCTGGAAGATGCAATGGCCTTGGCTCTATGTTCTTAGATTCTCTTCCCTTCTCTATTTCTCCTATCTTAGACTATCCTAAGATGCTGACCATGCATTTCACTGCTCTAAATTCACCAACCCAGATATTCCATTCTCCTCCTCAATTCTATCTCCTTGTGTTTTCTAAATAAGCTCCTTTTCAGTCATTTCAACTCCAATCTCATGCTTTATCAGAATTTAGGGCCAAGAGCAGTAGCTCATGCCTGTAAACCCAGCACTTTGGGAGGCCGAGGCTGGTAGATCACCTGAGGTCAGGAGTTCAAGACCAGCCTGGCTAACATGGTAAAACCCTATCTCTAATAAAAATACAAAAAAAATTAGCCAGGCACAGTGGCATGCACCTGTAATCCCAGCTACTCAGGAGGCTAAGGCAGGAAAATCACTTGAACCCAGGAGGCGGAGGTTGCAGTAAGCTGCGATCGCGCCACTGCACTCTAGTCTGGGAGACAGAATGAGTCTCAGTCTCAAAAATAACAAAAAAGAATTTAGCCGAAGGTCCTTTATTTCTAGTTACTTTTCATACTTCCATTTATTATAGCTCATTTGCAGTTGAAAGGCATTGGCTTCTCTGCCATACAACTCTCTTGAGGCAGAGTTACTGCTACTCACTCTTTCCTCCTCTCTCAAGAGTTCTCTGTTCCAGCTTCTGTTATACAGTTGATGGAGACTGTCTGTTTAACACCCTGCCTCCTGCACCAGATGAAAATGTCCTCCAGGGCAGAGATTGCAGTCTTTCATGTCTGTGTCAGCATACAGCATAGGGCCTGGCACTTGGTATGTGTTCATAAAGTTGTGACTGACTGAACAAGTTGTATTTTCAAATGTGTCAGATCCCTCACTCACATTTCCATAGACATCTCCAGCTCTCCACACTCAAGTATGATCTCTAAATTCCTTCCATAGCTTGTGATGTCCTTGAGAGTGTCTTTATTTATTTATTTTTATGTTTATATTTTAAATAAAATTCACTCTGTCGCCCAGGCTGGAGTGCAGTGGCACAATCTCAGCTCACTGCAGCCTCCACCTCCCTAGTAGTTGGGATTACAGGCACGTGCCACTATGCTGGGCTATTTTTGTGTTTTTAGTAGAGACGGGGCTTCACCATGTTGGCCAGGCCGGTCTCGAATTCCTGACCACCTGCCTTGACCTCCCAAAGTGCTAGGATTACAGGCGTGAACCACCGTGTCCGTCTAAAGTGTCTTTTATCCCTGTGTCATGTGAATGAATGATTGCACTCACAATTATATTAGGGAAGAGCATCTGAGTATGGAACCTTATAAGTGCAGCCTTCTAAGTGGACTAAGATATACGGTGCAGCTTGAGAGGGACTAAAAAGGATCCTCTTTCAAAATCTCTCCCTATTCCTCTAGCTAGCCTATCCAGTTGTCTAGAGTTCTGTCATCAGAGTTTGATTCTTTTGGGTTAATGGGTTGTTCTATCTCAACACACACAACTGTATTAATCATTAATAAAGTCAGTTAGAAGTATTAATGTAACAGATCCTTCCCAAATGAAAATGAGCTGAGAACAGGATCTGATGAGAAGGGATAAGAACGTGTGGGGACATGGATCCAGAGTACTGGCACTGGTTAGGGAAGCACCATGACTAGTCAGGGAGAAGGATGCTAAGAGCCAGAGGCCTTTTTTTTTTTTTTTTTAAATCTTTTCTGGTTTTACTAGGTTAGGCTTTTAAAATATAGGCAGGAAACAAACTGTTAATGAGAAGCCTAAAAGCCATGGACTTCTAGGTTAGCAAGCCCCAAACCTAATCTTCTCTCAACTAGCTGCTTTTATCTAGACAACTAGACCATCTGAAAGTCAAAAAGGACCTCAGAGATCATTTTACACCCCACTCCCATCACTTTTACAGGTGAAGACATTCAAGCCCAATAGGGTTAATTTATCTTGCTCAGGGTCTCACAACAAGTCCAGACTAGATCCTGGACTCCCCGTTCCCCTTTCCAGGAAGAACAAATAATTATGCTCATTATAATCGACACACAGCTTCCTCTAGAGAAACGTCACTCACTGATTTTCAGAAGCTGAAATAGGTTTTCCATTCAATTAACCACAAACGAGGTCTTACATATATACTTATTAAAGGAAACTCACAGAAATCAAGTTGTGTAAATTGCAGTTAAAGAACATAAAAAAACCACAACCTTGCCAAATATACCACAAATTAAACTAAAGGATATTTTAGTGCTTCTATGATTGATCGGGGTATGCCATTTCAAATACTGCACTTTCTCACTGACATCTGTACCACGCAGCTCTGGGTTCCAGGGACGTTTTCGTGCTTACCTTCTTTCACACGCGTAGAAGACTTTAGGTCTCTTGTGCAATGAGGAAATGCCAGGGTAACTGTGGGCAGTTGGCTGAGTAGAACCAGAAGTGTAAACATAGTCTGGCAACTGTCAAACAAACTAAAACAAACAAAAAACATATTTAAAAAAAAAAAAAAAAAGCCCCCGGCTCAGCACTCTGAGTTTCTGTCGAACTGAATCACCAACCTGTTATACTCAAAGCCTCGACGCGAGTGCGCCCAGCGCGCAGTTTCGGTCGCCGGGACTCGAGGCGCGCCCAGAAAGCAGCCCCCGAAAGCGCCTGGGACAAATGCCGCGCCCCGGGACCCTGCCGAGGGCCGATCCGGGACCTGTCGCTGCGGGCAATCCGCAGCTATATGTTCGAATCCAACCCAGTCCGCGGAGATGGCCTCCACCAATGTGCCCCCTCTCCCAGTAACCCCCTTCCCGCCGAGTCCCGCCGCCAGACCCCGCACCTGTGTCCCCCCGCACATGTTCCAGCAGCCCCCGGGCGAGAGTCTCGACTTGGGGTGGTTCCTTCGGCCGTCAGGCCCTCGGTCTCCGGCGCCCTCAAACTTCGGCGACGCTCTGGGCCTCGCTCTCCGCAGGGTCTGGGTGGCCCCCGCGCGCAAACCGGGGACACGTCTGGGGTCCGCAAAAGGGTGCCCGGGAAACGCGCTGCGCGAGGTCCTGCCTCGGTACTGGGAGGCGGCCGACGGAGGAAGGGAGGAGACGGCTACCTGGGACACCTGACCGCGCCCCTCCTCCCGGGGGCTGGCCTACCTGTGGCAAGCGGGCGGGCAGTGGGCCGGCGTCTCCTTGGAGTCCGCGCTGCGCTCTTAGCCTCCTCAGCTTCTGCCCCAGCTCCGGGCTGGCGAGGCCGTCAGCCGCCAGTTCTGGCCCCGCCTTGGCGGCGCCGGTGGCTGCTTTTCGATTTGTGTCTGCACCCTGCGTTCTCAATGCTCCTAATCCAGGGAGCATTTCGGTTCTCAGTCCTAAGCAGAGCGCCCTCGGCGCGTTCAGGGTTTTTCGCTTTGGGTCTCGCTAGTCCAGGGGTCCTGTGGTTACCTTAGGTCAACTGTTCTCAAAAGAGTGGTCCGGGGTCGAGGACAACATATTCATCAGACAAAATACCCTTTATTCGTGATAAGAAATGGAAATGGCCTTAAAATTCATGATTTCATTGGTTCTCCAATGGTGGTCCACCAGGTCTGTGATGTCTCCAAGATCTTTTCCAGGGGTCTCTCAGGTCAAAACTGTCTCCATTATGGTAACAATACATGATTTGCCATTTTCACTTTCATTCTTTCAAGAGTGTACAGTGGAAATTTCCAGGGGCTATTTTACATGTAATAGTCATCATTCTGTCTGCTAACAGAATACCTGCGTGTGCGTGCTTGTATTTTCTAGTATTTTCCATGGTAGTATGTTTAAAGTATCAGTATGTACATTTTATAGAGATTTATGTAGATTTATGGAGATTAATAAAATTTGTTCTCTACTTCTGAACGTAATTTTTTTGTTGTTGTTTTCTTGCTTTTCTTTTTTCTTTTTCAGAGTAGGGGTTTCACTTTGTTACCTAAGCTGGCTCCTTGAACTCCTGGGCTCAAGAGATCCTCCAGTCTCATCCCCCAGAGTAGCTGCGACTAAAGGTGTCCACCATCTCTCTTGGCTACTGCTTTTGTATTTTGATTAGTTCTCTTTGTTCATATCTACTAGGATAGCTATAACCTCATTCTCAAATAATTATCTTGAAATCTTGATCTTTTCCTTGAGTCAGTGCATAAATATAACAAAAAGTATGCTTTGTTGTCTTGATTTCAAAAATATTTTGAAAATTTCTCAGTTTTAATGTTAGATAATAAATATCATTAGAAGCAATTCACATAAGTGAAAGCTCTTTGGCATCCTTGATAACGTAAGCGTGTAAAAAGGTCTTGATCAAAGACTTTAAGAACTGCTGCATCAAGTAATGAAGGCAGCAGGTGGATGGAGGACCTGTGTCAGGTGATGGTCACATCCTTCTTTATCCGAAGAACATGCTTAACAATTCTTTGAAACACTATTTATGCTTTGGTCAAAGTGGCCTGGCACTTGCTGGCGGCCAAGGGAGCCATTTTTTCCCCACTTCAATTTTTTTTTTCCCTTGAGACAGAGTCTCATTCTGTCACCCAGGCAGGAGTGCAGTGGTGCAATCTTGGCTCACTACAACCTCCATTTCCCGGGTTCAACCGATTCTCCTGCCTCAGCCTCCCGAGTATCTAGGATTATAGGCATCCACTACCACGCCTGGCTAAAGTTTTCTACATTTAGTAGAGATGGGGTTTCACCACATTGGCCAGGCTGTTCACAAACTCCTGACCTCAGGTGATCTGCCCACCTCGGCCTCCCAAAGTGCTGGGATTATAGGCATGAGCCACTGCACCTGGCCTCAAATTTCAGAGTAATTCAATTTTTACCAAATTCTGTTTTTCTCCTCCCAAAGGATATTGTCTTAGACAATATTTTATTGTTAAATATATTTTATTATGATATTTTATTATGATTGTTGATAATCAACTGAATTCTTCTTAAGTTTTCTGCAGAAATTTTGTTTTCACCAATTCCTTCTAGGCAGTGTTTTTCCTTGCCCTCCTTCCAATCCCTTCCTCTTCACTTTCCATTTGTCTACCTTGTGGTCTAAACTGTTTCTATGATGGAGTCTTCTCTCCCTCTTACTCAAGCAATTGGAATCCGACAATGAAGAGGCCCAGACATGGTTTATTGTGGTTGAACATGAGAATAGGAAACATCTTCACTAGAACACCCATTTTCCTGTTTATTCCTTGGGTCAACCTACAGCACTGAACCCTCCTGGTGGGGAGATGGACACCATCTGTTCTGGAGGAGAACTTAATCTGGCTGAGAGCTAGATCTGAGAATGTGGGCCTGTGACGTTCTTACCAGGTGCAAGAACTGACTTACTCATTTTTTCATCCTCCACAGTACCAGGGGAGTGCTTTCTACATTGTTCATGTTCAATACATTTTCATTGAGAGGAAGCAATTTATTTTCAGGTAGGAAAAGTGCTTCGGGGAGAGGCCAATGGTCAACTGCCTCATGCTATGCAATCAGCAGTTGTGAACTTTGATGGCATTCCTTGGTAGAATGAGTCCACCCACATATCTGGATATTTGGACCAAAACAAATGAGGCCTTGTGCTTGCATCAAAAATCAGAGTTTATAGACAGAGAGGGAGGCAGATAGAGAAATGAAAGTCTGTTTCTCAGAAGTGAATTACATCCCTGTATGTTTTCCTGTAACATTGAGTCCTAGAGAATGTTACAGCATTTGGCAGCATGCACGCTAACTTAGTCACTATGGAGCTGCAAGATATTTTGAGGTTAGATGGCAAAGAGAGGAAAGAGAAAAGCCAGTAACAACAGTGCCCAAGATAGCTGATTTCTTCTATTATTTACTTGGTGTATTCATTTTATTTTGTGCATTCTGCTATTTAAAGTTATAATATTCTAGGCTAGGTGCGGTGGCTGACACCTGTAATCCTAGCACTTTGGGAGGCTGAGGCGGGCAGATCACAAGGTCAGGAGTTTGGGACCAGCCTGCCCAACATAGTGAAACCTCATCTCTGCTAAAAATACAAAAAAGTTAGCCAGGCGTTGTGGTGGGCACCTGTAATTCCAGCTACTAGGGAGGCTGAGGCAGGAGAATCACTTAAACAATTCTCACATTCAACCTCAACCTCACTGCGGAGGTTGCAGTGAGTCGAGATCCTGCCAATGCACTCCAGCCTGGTGACAAGACTGAAACTCTGTCTCAAAAATAATAGTAATAATAATAATAAAGTTATAATATTCTTATGCCTTTCTTCCAAAACATTTTAAGTGTTCTCACAGATAGTATTTTTCTTATTCTGGCTATCTGTGGAGTTGGGCTAGGTATTATAATGAATAATCATTGGCCGAGTAGTAGCCTGGTTCTTGACTCCAGTGCTTTTTTTTTTTTTTGAGTTATTATCAAGCAATGAAGGCAGTAAGTAAAGAATTACTCAGTTTTAGAGGAAATAAGAAAAAAAATCAGGGCAATGAGATTAATGGGCTTAGATTAATGTGATATGATAATGCATCTCTGAATTTGAGCACATACCCACCCACTTACCTGTGTGAATTCAAGAATGAAATGAAAACTCGCTTTACTGTGTGGGCATGAGGATGGACTCAAGGACTGTGACAGGAAATGTTAAGGTTGCAGCCATGAAGCTCTGTAAGTAAAGTCACATCCACACCTTTAAAGACACATCGATGACTATCATTAGCCTCTTCAGAACAGGAGATGCAACTTTATTGAACTTGCTGTTTCCGTGACATTTTAGCCTTGACATTTCAATATCAATTGCTCGCTGTTTTAATTTATCCCAGTATAGTCAGCAAGTAAGAAATGAAAGACTCCTACTGTTCCAGGTTGATTATATATCTGCACGCAGGTACAGATTCAACAAATCGGTAAAGGAGTTAAGGATTTTATTTTAAACATTTGCTTAAAGCCCTTTTGAACAGAACACTTTTGAACAGAACTTTTATTTATTTTAATTCTACCATTTAAGAACAATGATTGTTAATAACAAAACAGTTAAATAAAAGAACAGTGGAAGGGTCATCTGATTTCATGTCACACTGTGAGTAGTAATAAAACCTACATGTCATGCTTAAAATATAGTAATCTTTATAGCTCTTAGAGTGCATAGGAACTTGAATCCGTGTGGCTTGGAGCTGCCCCCAGGGATCTGTGACAGGGACTTGTGTAACAGCTGGCCTCAGAACTGTCACTCTGTGTATGGATGTTGGCATTTTTATACCAATTATTCATTTATCAGCCTTATTTTCTCATCAGAGTCTTACTTTCTGATTGCTACACAATTGTTGGCCTCTTTTTTTGTAAAGTCATATTCAGGTAATCATGATATTCTAAGCAAACAAATTTTTTTCATGCACATGATTACTTGGCATCAATTGCAAAACCATACTTTCCATACACAACACGTGAAAAATGAGTTTAAACAAATCATGCATTTCTAGCTATGCAATTAACAGTGTTTAAGAATCATTTGTTGACAGGCATGGTGGCTCATGCCTGTAATCCCAGCACTTTGGGAGGCTGAGGCGGGCGGATTACCTGAGGTCAGGAGTTCGAGAGCAGCCTGGCCAATATGGTGAAACCTTGTCTCTACTAACAAAAATTAGCTGGGTGTGGTGGTGCACGCCTGTATTCCTAGCTACTCAGGAGGCTGAGGCAGGAGAATCGCTGCAACCCAGGAGTGAGCTGAAATCACACCACTGCATTCTAGCCTGGTTGACAGAATGAGATTCCATCTCAAAAAAAAAAAAAAAAAAAAAAAGAATCATTTGTTAATGCTGCATCAGAGAAAGACAATAATGAAGTGTTAATGTTGCCGGTACTGACTGAAAGACACACATTACATGGAAGTTCTATTAGGAAAGCTACCAACCAGAATCTGTTTATCCTCATTTAACAAAGGACCTAACCTCCTTTGTTATTTTATGTACTGCCCTGGCTTGACACTCTCAAATGAAGTGTAAACTGAGGGTTTTGTTTTGTTTTGTTTTTTTGGAGACAGGGTCTAACTCTATCACCCAGGCTGGAGTGCGGTGGCAGGATCACGGCTCACTGCAGCCTCAACCTCCTGGGCTCAAATGATCCTCCTGCCTCAGCCTCCAGAGTAGCTGGGATCTCAGGCACATACCACCATGCCTGGCTAATTTTCGTATTTTTTGTAGAGACAGGGGTTTTGCCATGTTGCCTAGGCTGGTCTGAAATTCCTGGGTTCAAGTGATCTGCCTGCCTTGGCCTCCCAAACTGTTGGGATTACAGTCATGAGCCACCGCTCCAAGCTTAACTGAATTTTGAAGTATAAAATATGAATTTTAAAGCATGGTTTCTTTTACTGATGCTCACTAATGGCTTTAGTAAAGTTTATGGATGTTCCTTACCCACCGTTGACATTTCAATCCTGGCAGTTCCTTGAGAGCAAAGGAGCAAAATTTACCCATGTTTGTATTTTTGCTGCTTAGTACCTCACCTGGCTGGCATGTAGCAGGACTTCCTGATTGTTAAGTAATGAAACAATAAATAAACTTTAGTTCCAAGTCTGCTTCTCTCTAGCTAGATGACTTTGAACTAGTTGCTTGTCTGAATTCTTTCTGCCTCTTCTGAGACATTGAGAGTTTGGTCTGCATGAACTCTAAGATTCATTCCTGTGCTAAAATTCTATTTAAGTACTTTTCTAATTATTCTTTCTCATTCTGGATAGTCTCGAATAACTTGCTTTTATATAATTTGTATATTATATAAAAGGAAATCAATCATATAAAAATAAAAATTTGGCTGGTGCAATGGCTCACGCCCATAATCCCAGCACTTTGGGAGGCCAGGGTGGGTGGATCACTAGGTCAGGAGTTCAAGACCAGCCTGGCCAAGATGGTGAAACCCTGTCTCTACTAAAAATTCAAAAATTATCCAGGCATGGTGGTGGGTGCCTATAATCCCAGCAACTCAGGAGGCTGAGGCTGAGAATTGCTTGAACCTGGGAGGTGAAGGTAGCAGTGAGCCAAGATCGCACCACTGCACTTTAGCCTGGGTGACAAAGTGAGACTGTCTCAAAAAATAAAATAAAATCAATAAAAAATTTAGAATTTATCTGCAAACACAAATTATATATTTTATAAACTGTTCACCCACAATTATATAAAATGGGAAGTTGATGGGAAATCTCTATGTGACAAAAGAGATATTAAAACATTTTTAAGGGCTGGGTGTCGTAGCTCACGCCTGTAATCCCAACACTTTGGGAAGCTGAAGCAGGTGGATCATTTGAAGTTAGGAATTTGAGACCAGCCTGGCCAACATGGTGAAACCCCATCTCCACTAAAAATACAAAAATTAACTGGGCATGGTGATGCATGCCCGTAATCCCAGCTACTCTGGAGGCTAAGGCAGGAGAATCGCATGAATCCAAGAGAATTGCAGTGAGCCAAGATCACGCCATTGGCCACTGCAGTCTAGTCTGGGCACAACAGAGCAAGACTCCGTCTCAGGAAAAAACAACAACCACCACCACCACAACATTTTCAGGGAGGCTGAGGTGGGAGGATCACTTGGGCCCAGGAGATCAGGGCTGCACTGAGTTACAATTGCACCACTGCACTCTAGCCTGGGCGACAGAGCAAGATCCTGTTTTAAAAACGTTTATTTTTTTGTTTGTTTGTTTGTTTAGATTTACCTTCATTGGCCTCTGTACTCTGGTAACTTGATTTGATTCAGGTCATATTATGGCAGAATTTTTCTGTTATCAGAACTTCTACTTTATTTCTTTCCACCGTTTTTCTTGGGTTTATTTTGAATTTAGATATCTTTCTTACAGCATATCTACTGTTGTTTCCCTGTTTTAGCTCTGCCACTGCCTCAAAATTTTTTCATTTTCTCTTTTATTTCAGAATGTATCTATTGATTGATTGACTGATTGATTGATTGATTGATTTGAGACAGAGTCTCGATCTTTTGCCAAGGCTGGAGTGCAATAGCATGATCTTGGCTCACTACGAGCTCCACATTCTGGGTTCAAGCAATTCTCCTGCCTTAGCCCCCCGAGTAGCTGGGATTACAGGTGCCCACCACCATACCTGGCTAATTTTTGTATTTTTAGTGGAGATGGGGTTTCGGCATGTTGGCCAGGCTGGTCTTGAATTCCTGATCTTAGGTGATCCACCTGCCTCGGCCTCCCAAAGTGCTGGGATTACAGGCATGAGCCACCATGACCAGTCTATCTTCAGAAGTTAGAATCTTAAAATTTTGGGCATATTGATCTGTCTTTCATCCTTTTTCTTTTTCTTTTTTTTTAGAGATGAGGTTTCACCATGTTGGACAGGCTGGCCTCAAACTCCTGGCCTCAAGTGATCCTCCCACCTTGCCCTCCCAAAGTGCTGGGATTACAGACACGAGTCATCATGCCTGGCCTGTTTTTTATCTTTGAAAAGAACAATGTCATAGTGGTTTGCTGCCTCCATCCCCCTTCACCTACCTTAGGTTTTTCTCCTGTTATCTCTCCCCAATCTCCCCACCCCCTGCTATCCCTCCCCTCCTCCCCTATTCCCCAACAAACCCCAGTGTATGATGTTCCCCTCCCTGTGTCCATGTGTTCTCATTGTTCAACACCTACTTATGAGTGAGAACATGCAGTGTTTGGTTTTCTGTTCTTGTGTCAGTTGGCTGAGAATGATGGTTTCCAGCTTCATCCATGTCCCTGCAAAGGACATGAACTCATCGTTTTTTATGGCAGCATAGTATTTATTCCATGGCGTATCTATGTAACAATCCCGCAAGATCTGCACATGTACCCCAGAAATTATAGTATAATAAAAAATAAAAATAAAAAAAAGAACAGTGTCTTTATTTTGAGGCATATATTGAATCTACTATGAGATTGTTTATATAGACACAATAAATACTGAACGAATTAATTATTAAGATGGTACCAATTTTTATTGTTATATGCTTTTCTTATTTTCTTCTATTTTTTTGGATGTTTCCTTTTTCCCATTTCACAATTTTATGTTTCTTTTTCTTTACCTTCCCTGTATTTTCTTCTGAATTGCTACTTCAAAATTTTTTCTTATGATTCTCAACTCTTTCTTGTTTTCTTTCCCGAAGAAGTTTCCATAATTTTCTTAGGTTTAGTCATATGAAATTGCCACTTATGTAAATAAAAAACAGCCAAATATCAGCAATTTCATATGGTTCAACATAATTGCTTTCCTCAGGAGCTGGCAGGTGCTAAATTAATACTTACTGAATGAATTAATAAATAAATCCTCCTTTTCATAATTTTTGATCAAATAATTCTAGGACATTTATATTGCAGAGCCCAAGGGCCTAGATAGCATTAGGCAAAAGGCTCCTTACCAACTGTGGACTCAGAAGTCTTTAGTCATAAATGATCTTCCCAAATGTGCTGATTATCTGATTCTGTTAGTCCATGTCATCGACATGCTACAGATAAACCTGAGAATACTCTTGTGAGCAAGCGTGTGGTTATCTACGTCAATGTTACTCTTTATGCATCTGGATGAATGTTAGTAAACATCAATTTATGGAGTATGCATCTTTTTGTGAGCATTAGTGTATACAGTTAACATCTCAACAGGCTGAACTATGGTAAAAGAGAAAAGACTTTGTTCAGACAGTGGAAATTGAAAAGAAGGTTGTTTCTTAAACTACATTCGCATTTCAGTCTCATTAGCAGTAAAATGACATATATGTTATTCCCAAACCATTTAGCTCTGGTATTCTGCTCCCTTCAATGGGCCTTTGAGACTTTATGCACACTGAAATAACAGCTGAGCCCTGAAGAAGAGATGTGTTAATTAAGGAAGCATTTCAGGTTTCCTGAGTTGCTAATGACTGCAGTTGCTGATCCTGTCCATGGAGATTTTTAGTTCAAAATGCTCTTAGTACTTCAGTATGTTAACTTATAAGCCCGTCATTCCTAACAATCAAATAAGATCTCTGTTTGATGCATTGACACACAGGTGCAGAAATTTTACTAGATTGCACTAAGGAAATTTAGTAAGTGAATCAGGAGGAGCGTTGCAACTGGGATTTCTGGTTTTTACCCAATAGGATTTCCACTTTACCCCCTTAGCATTTGAAGTGGACTTAATCATTCAGTAATTGCACTTATGATTCATACCCTATGACTTATGAAGAGATTCTTTTGTTCTCATTCAGTCATGAAAAGGTGAAATTCAAGATCTGACTCTGACATGTACCATCATCTTTTCAGGAAATAAAACGTACACTTTTTTCTTTCTTTTTTAAAAACAAAATTGCAATTTTTAAATAGCAATGCAACTTGTACCCTTGTAGGACATCCAAATAATGTAGAATTTTATTAATAAAATAAGTAAAAGGACTTTTAAAAACTGTTAAAATAAGTTTGCACAAAGCCCAAGGCTTTAAAAAATGAAGTCTGAGGAACAGTTTAAATACTTAGATCAGGAAATTTTGTTGTACTAAGTTGATGATTTTTGGGGACACATTTAATATTGCAAATATTTTCTTTGTTTAGAATCTGTTGTAATGCATAATGTTTTAAAAATACATTTTTAAAAGTTTGTTGCCACTCTCACATCTTACTTCAAAATAAATTCCAGATGTCTTTAGAAATTAAATGAAAAAATGACCCCACAAAATAACGAGAAGAAAGTATGTGTGGATAATATCTTCTCCTGGAGTGAAGAAGGACTCTCTAATAATAAAAGCAAAAGAAAAATTATAAAGGTAAAGATTAGTAAATTTGACCTCATAAAAATTAAACATTGTAAGACATGGTAAGACACTATTAAAGCAAATGACAAATTGGCAAAATATTTGCAACATATATGACAGATAAAGGGTAGAGATCTTTACTCCTTAAAATACTAAAACAAATCAACAAAAGATCAGTTAAAAAACAGATATAACACATAGACAATTCACAAAAGAAGAAATAAAAATAGCCAATTAGTAAACCTCAGAAAACGTTCAGTTTCACTGGCAGTCAAAAAGATAAAAATTTAAATGAGATTCTGTTTTGTTTTGTTTTGTTTTATCAGATTGACAAAGAAAAAAAAATAATGACACATTCAGTGCTGGGAAGGGTGTGGTGAAAAGAGCACTCTGTTCACAATGAGAATAACCGTTTTAGAAGGCAATTGAGTTATTCACTTCAATAAGTTTGGAGACTCTGTTCTTACACTTGCAAGAGATTATTGCCTCATCCACTTTCAGGAACTTAGCTATTGCACTTTTGTGTGCTGATTTATAAAGATATCTCATGAGTCATTCTCTAATTATATATTGAATGGCTCTTCAGTTTTCTATATTTTGCTTATCGTTTTCTACATACATCTAAAAAGTTAAGGACGAGTGTGGTGGCTCACACTTGTAATCCCATCACTTTGGGAGGCTGAGGCATGAGGATTGCTTGATGCTAGTAGTTTGAGACCAGCTTAGGCAACATAGTGAGACCCCTATCTCTACAAAAACCAGAAAAATTAATGGGGCATGGTGGCGCATGCCAATACTTCCAGCTACTTGGGAGACTGAGGTGGGAAGATTGCTTGAGCCTGGGAGATCGAGGTTGCAGTGAGTGACCGCACACTCCACTGCACTCCAGCCTGAGTGACAGAGTGAGACTGTCTCCAAAGAAAAGTTCCAGTTTATTCTTCAGTTTTTAAAAAAATAACGTTAACTTCAACAAAGTGAACTGGCTCCCCCTCTACTTTCAAATGACTTTTTGAAAAGTTAAGAAAACTTCTTAACTTTTCAAAAAGTCATTTGAAAGTAGAGGGGGAGCCAGTTCACTTCTATTATTTTCTGTTATAAAAGCAATATTTGTATTTATTATAGAAAAATTAGGAGATAAGGAAAAAGAAGAAAAATGCCTAATTCCACTTCCTAGTTCACCACTGGAGTACATCATTCCAGGCCTTCTCCTAGCCATAAATATAGGTATATATTATACAGGTTATCAAATGAACTTCCAGAAAGGATTATAAATGTATATGTCCACCTCCATATAAATGACAAGCATTTTCCCTTTTCAAATAGTGGACATAAATATTTTCAGAAAATGGTTTAAAAATAGCCTCTTGGTTATGTGTAGTGGCTCACACCTGTAATCCCAGCACTTTGGGAGTCTGAGGCAAGAGGATCACTTGAACCCGAGTGTTCAAGACCAGCCTGGGCAACATGATGAAACGCTGTCTCTACAAAATACAAAAATTAGTCAGGTGTGGTGGCACACACCTGTTGTCTCAGCTACTTGGGAGGCTGAGATGGGAGGACTGCTTGAGCCCAGGAGGTCAAGGCTGCAGTGACCTGTGTTCCAGCCGCTACACTCTAGCCTGGGTGACAGAGTGAGACCCTATATAAAAAATAAAATAAAATAAAATAAAGGAGCCTCTTATTGTTTTAATTAGCATATTTTTACATACTCATTGGCTATTTATAGTTCTTTTTTAAGTTCCCCATTAGTGTTTTTTGCTGAGTTGCATTTTAGCAACTTTAGAAACTCTTGTTTTTATTTGGGCCTAGTCTGTTCTTGGTATTTCTACAGAAAAATAAATTATCTTTTTTTCTGTGGTTTGTCCTGTATCAAAATTGTAATCATGATAATTTGAATAATAGAGGTTACTCAAATGTTTACACTTTGCATTTAAGACCATATTAAATACCTTTTCCTGAAAAAAAATCACTGTTCTAATGATATCTCCTTAAGAGTTTTGGGGGACATAAGAATGAATGGTAATATAAAAAATATTTTTTAATTGAGATAAAATTTACATAACAAAGTTTACCATTTTAACGAGTACAACACAGGAGCTTTTATATATTTACAGTATTGTGCAACCAACACCACTCTCTAATTATAGAACATTTTCATGGCCCCCAAAAGAAGCCCTGTACTCACTAAACAGTCACTCCCCATTTCCCATCCCCCAGCCCCTGGTAACCACGAATCTACTTTCTGTCTCTATGGATTTGCCTGTTCTGGACATTTCATATAAATGGAATCATACAATACGTAGTCATTCGTGACTGGCTTGTTTCTCTTAGCGTAATGTTTTCAAAGTTCATCTGCACTGTAGCATGTATCAGTACTCACTCCTCTTTATGTCTAAATAATCCATTGTGTGGATATGCCACATTTTGTTCAACCTTCATTAGCTGATAGACATTTGGGCTGTTTCCAATTTTTGGCCATTATGAATAATGCTGCTATGAACATTCACGTGCAAGTTTTTGTGTGAACATACATTTTCCCTTTCCTTGGACAAATACCTAGGAGTGGAATTCCTAGGTCATATGGTAACTCTATGTTTAAATTTTGAGAAATACGTAACAATTTTAAGGCTTAATATGTGTGTGGCACTTGGCTAAGCACTTGACTTGTATTTTCTTATAGAATCCTCACAGCTTTCTGCATTAGATCCAATTATTATGCCCATTTTACAGATGAGGGCACTATAGCTCAAAGATGTTAAACAACTTGGTCAAGGGCTGACAGCTAGTTAGGACAGAGCCAGGATTTGAGCTAATGTGATCTGGCTCCAGAATCTGAACTCTTTACTACTTTTACTGCCTTAATACACTTATGGTCCCGAGAGGGCAGAGGACAGCACACAAATAACCATGTAATATACTTAGAAAATTGCACGTGGAGAGTGCAACAGGAAAGGCTTTCCAGAGGAGGGAGCATTTGAAGCGAACATCAATTGTTGGGAAGAAACTCAAGAAGAGGAACTGGAGTAAAGGTCAACTAGGTGAAAAGACCATTACAGGATTGGCAAGTTACTTTCACTGAAAGTGCCAGTTCCAGTTAATTGATAGTGGCAGTGAGTAGCACTATGTAAAGATACTGTACCCCAGCTCAGTGGGAAAGCCCATGATGATTAATTAACAATATCTGCCATGGGCAGGGGAGGGGAGATGTGTAGCACTCATGACATGAATTTTTGTCACTGGGCTATTATGACATGGAGATGAGAAATTATGGATCATGTTTTGGAAAGCAATGACTGTATGACTTTGACTGGATCATAGGGTATACGTAAGGAAACTGGAGGCTTAAATAAGATTAGAAATATGTGGTGAGGCTGTATGGCAGAGTGTTTTAAATGACAGACTGGAGAGTTTGTATGTGAGTCAGTAGGTAGTGAGGAGTCATGGAAAATTTTTAAACAGGAGAATAGTGTCATAGGAGCCCTACTGTAAAAAGATTAATCTGGCAGGGGCATACAGAATTAATTGATGCAGTGAATGAGTGGAGACAAAGAGACCGTTCAAGGCAATGTTAAAAACCTTAGTGGGTGGTACCTGGTTAAAACAGGGAACAACCACTTTTTTCCCATTAATTTGATAAAGATTAAAATATAGGTATCAGGAAATGAATACTCAAATAGTCTGCTGGTGATACACTGGTTCAACTTTTCTGGAGGGCTATTTGGCAACACATATAAAAGGCCTTAGAAATTATTCATTCCGGCTGGGTGCAGTGGCTCACACCTGTAATCCCAGCACTTTGGGACGCCAAGGTAGGTGGATCACCTGATGTCAGGAGTTTGAGACCAGCCTGGCCAAAATGATGAAACGCCGTATCTAATAAAAATACAAATATTAGCTGGGAATGGTGGTAGGCACCTGTAATCCCAGCTACTCATGAGGCTGAGGCAGGAGAATCACTTGAACCTGGAAGGCGGAGGTTGCAGTGAGCTGGGATTGCGCCATTGCACTCTATCCTGGGAAACAAGAGCAAAAGTCTATTTCAAAAAAAAAAAAAAAGATTTATTCCTTTTAACCTAGTATTTAGCAATTTATGCCACAGAAGTAAGCCTGGATGTATGCAAAGACGTAGCTCTGAAGATGTTCATTGCATTGCCATCTTAAAAAAACAAACGTAGCCCAGATACTGGCTGTGCAGTTTCTCTTCTCATCACCAGCCAACCTGAGTCAAGATTTGGCAATTACTTACATTCACCGTAGAGAACTCACTAGATAAAAACCATTTAGGGCAGCGCATGGTGGCTCATACCTGTAATCCCAGCACTTTGGGAGGCCGAGGCGGGTGGATCAACCTGAGGTCAGGGATTCGAGACCAACCTGGCCAACATGGTGAAACCCCATCTACTAAAAATACAAAAAATTAGCTGGTTGTGGTGGCGCGTGCCTGTAGTTCCAGTTACTTGGGAGACTGAGGCAGGAGAATCGCTTAAACCTGGGAGGCAGAGTTTGCAGTGAGCCGAGATCGTGCCATTGCACTCCAGCCTGGGTAATGAGACTGAAACTGTGTCTCAAAAAAAAAAAAAGAAAAGAAAAGAAAAAAGAAAAGTCATTTAGTCACTAGCAATGTTGGATATAGCAAAGATTACATAGGGGAGATGTTTAAGAAGCTTTAATAACACTGAAAAGTGCTCAGCACACAACTTGAAGAAGTCCCTTAGAGGTGTCTTCCTTCTCCACAGCACAGAGCTGGAATCCTCATCCCTGAGATCCTTTTCCCCATAGCACTTAGTCCTTATCCTCCTTTTCTTTCTCTTTCACTGTACAGTTACTTTATTCCACTTGACTTTGGGCATCAGAGTCTATTCTGAACAAGACTCTTTTTTAACAAGTTGGTTTCTTTTTAGAAAAAATTATTGTAAATATTTGTGGAAAATATAAAAATTACTCACGACTTTCACAAAACACTGGGAACACATGTTAAAAAAAAAAAGAGGGGAGATTTGTTAAATAAATTTTGGTATTACTTGTTACTACATAAAACTTGTTGAGCTCTCATGGGCAACATGAGAATCCCTAGGTAAATGTGATCATTTCCATGGTTTTGGATATGACAAATGTGCTGACAGCTCTCAAATTTATATTTCTAACACAATCTTTCCTCTGTGTTCCAGACATATTATCTCACTTTAGATTAATATATCTATATTTAATGTCTCATTGATACCTTGAACTTACTACATTAAACCTAGTCCTCATCTTGTTCCCTCCAGTCTTCCCAAACTCAGAAAATGCAGTACCATTTGAAAAGTTACTAAAGTCAGAAACTTAGTAGGCATCGTTGGTTCTTTCCTTCTTTCCCACTTCTTTCCACATCCAATTGATTAACAAGGCTTTTAGCACTCCCTCCAAAATACAGTCATCAACCTCTTTTCATACCCATTCCTCACCCCACTCCAGAAGAAGTTTCCATGCAGAAAGTACTGTATGTATAAAAGCATAGAGATCTAAAAGGGCTGGATTTTCTGAGGAAACTGCAGGTGTGTAAGGTTTGTAAGTCTATGTGGTTTCAAGGAGATGAGCCTGGAAAATATGTTCCTTAAAAGATGGGATTCAAGAGCTAAGGTGGCAGGTTTGGGTGAGGACCCATGTAGAGATTGGGCACAAATGCTTAGGCTATCTCTTTTCTGAAATACTAGCAAAGGAAAAATGATACCAACCAAAGGAAACATAACACACAGTTTTAACGAGCAAAAAGAGGTAACAAGCCTTTTTCCTTCTCATCCAAAAGAATAGGTCTTGCTAAGTGTACATTAACAAAAGTATTATGGTTGTGAATAGGCTGGGCACCTATTAGAAAAGCAAAATAGGCTGAGCGTAGTTGCTCATGCCTATAAATCCCAGCACTTTGGGGAGGCTGAGGCAGAAGAATCATCAAGACTAGAAGTTCGAGATTGCGATTAGTTATGATTGTGCCACTGCACTCCAGCCTGGGCAACAGAGTGAGACCCTGTCTCAAAAACAAAAAAGCAAAAATAATACAACTACACATGTTCACTTTTAATTATGGGTGAATTTATTTAATCTCAAAGGCAGCACTAGCTTTAAGTTGGCATATTTTAACTTTGGAGGAACACCAAACACATACTTGCTTTCTGTTTTTCTTCTTTTCTATGTTAAAAATTTAAGATATAAATCATATGCCATAAAATTCATCTTTTTACATGTACGATTCAGTGATTTTAGTATTTTCATAAGGTTGTAAAACTATCACAACTATGTAATTCCAGAACATTTTTGTCATCTTCAAAGTAAACCCCCCACCTATTGGCCGCAATTCACCATTCTCCCTCTCTCCAGAAGTCCCTGTTAACTACTTTAATCACCCTTCTGTCTCTGTGGATTTGGCTATTCTGAACATTTCATGTAAATGAAATCATACAATATGTGGTCTTTTGTGATTGGCTTCTTTCACTTAGCATGATGTTTTCAAGGTTCATCCATGCTGTAGCATGCATCAGTACTTCATTCCTTTATATGGCTAAATAATATTTTATTTTAAATAATATTTTATTTTGTGGATATACTACTTTTTATCTATCCATTCATCATTAATGGGCATTTGGGCTGTTTTCATTTTTTGACTATTATGAATAATGTCACTATGGACATTTGTTCACAAGCTTTTATGTGGACGTATAGTTTCATTTCTCTTGGATATATGCTTACAAGGTGACTTGCTAGGTCATATGGTAACTCTGTATTTAACTTTTTATGGAACTGCCAAGCCATTTTTGTAAAGTGGCTGCACCATTTTACATTCCCATCAGCAATGGATTCTAATTTATCCACATCCTTGCCAACACTTGTTATTGTCTGTTTTGTGTTGTCGTTATGGCCATCTTATAGGGCTTTCTTTCTTTTCTGCTCTCTGAAGTCCTACCTCACTTGCTGGTTGAAACCCAGTATTTCACTTTTCATTCTTTATTTTAATAATCTGAGGATGATTGAAATTGGCAGACTGCACAGTGCTTTAAGAATCCAGAAATTTCTAGCTAGCCTGGAATATTTGGAAGTTCTGGTAACATTGGGCAACAATTGGTTGGAAATTAGTAGAGGCCCTTCAATGCTCATCATCTTCTACTGTCTTACATCTGAGCTGCTTTTCATGTTTATCTTTTTTACCAGGCTCCATAGATAACTGAATTTGAGGATCCTGGTTAAAACCATCTGACATAACTAAATTGTGAATGTTGAATCTCAGAACAATAAATAAGGTACTCTAAAAATAAACCTAACCAAGGAGGCAGGAATAGAAAGTTTATGAGGAAAATTATTAAAACTTTACTGAAAGAGATCAAAGAAAACCGAAATAAATGAAGAGAAATAACATGTTCAAGCATAGAAGGACTCAATTCACCCTAACACAATCTAATTCAATATAACACAATTAAAACTTCAACAGGATTACTTATGGAAATTTGACAAAATACGTCTAAAATTGATTGGAAACGTAAAAGGCTGAGAATAACTTAAGACACTCCTAAAGAAGAGTAGTGTTGAAGGAGAGTTTCTCTACCAGATAATCACATGATGAACAAAGCTATAGATGATTAAGATGGCGTGATATTTGAATAATAATCAGTGGAACAGAATATAAGAGCTGGTAACAAACATGGACAATTTATAACTTTATATATTAATAGATTTGGCAATGCAAATTATAAGGATTAAAAAATTATTTAAGGGGAGAGAGATCCAAGATGGCCGATTAACAACAGCTCAGGATTGTAGCTCCCAATGAAAGCGCAGAGAGCGAGTGGATGCTGCAATTTCAGATGAATTTCTGTTGCCCACAAACTGGGAGCTACCCAGCTGAGGAGCCACACGGGTCGCCAGCGTGACTTTTTTGGCCGGTGCGGCTGTTTTGCCGGTGCCCCAGCATGGCGTTTCTTGGTGCGGAGTATATGGGACGGGGTGCCCTTTGAGTCAGGCTCGGCTGGTCCCATCCCCACAAGGAGAACAGCAATTGGAAACGCTGAGGACTGAGAGTTTCACAGCAAGCACAACCGAACCAGGAAGGTCCAGCTCTGTGG
>CAUYLG010051346.1:0-63784 GCA_963573385.1 Cacajao melanocephalus | reverse complement strand
TTACTTTTTGGTATGTTTTTGGAATGGCTGATACTGGTTGTTCCTTTCTATTTGTAGTGCTTCTTTCAGAAGCTCTTGTAAAGCAGGCCTGGTGGTGATGAAATCTCTGAGTTCTTGCTTGTTCTCAAAAAATTTTATTTTACCTTCACTGATGAAGCTTAGTTTGGCTGGACATGAAATTCTGGGTTGAAACTTCTTTTCTTCAAGGATGTTGAATGTTGGCCCCCACTCTCTTCTGGCCTGTAGGGTTTCCGCCGAGAGATCTGCCGTGAGTCCGATGGGCTTCCCTTTGTGGACTCTTCTCTCTGGCTGCCCCCAGCATTTTCTCCTTCATTTCAACCCTGGTGAATCTGACGATGATGTGCCTTGGGGTTGCTCTTCTGGAGGAATATCTTTGTGGTGTTCCCTGTATTTCCTGGACTTGAATACTGGCCTGTCCTGCTAGTTGGCGAAGTTCTCTTGGATTATATCCTGAAGAGTATTTTCCAGCTTGGACTCACTCTCTTCGTCACTTTCAGGGACACCTATCAAACGTAGATTAGGTCTTTTCACATAGTCCCATATTTCTTGGAGACCTTGCTCACTCCTTGTCACCCCTTTATCTCTAATCTTGCCTTCTCGTTTCATTTCATTGAGTTGATCTTCGACCTCTGATATCCTTTCCTCTGCTTGGTCAATTCGGCTGTCAAAACCCGTGCATGCTTCGCGAAGTTCTCGTATTGTGCTCCTCAGCTCCACCAATTCATCTATGTTCCTCTCTAATCCGTCCACTCTCTCTAGCATTTCGTCAAATCCTCTCTCAAGGTTCCTAGTCTCCCTGCATTGGGCCAGCACATGTTCCTCTAGCTCACAGAAGCCTCCCATTATCCACACTCTGAAGCCTGACTCTGCCAGCCCATCACACTCATTCTCCGTCAGGCCCAGTTCTCCTGCTGATGAGGAGCTGCGATCCCCTGAAGGAGAAGAGGCACTCCGATTTCGGGTGTTCTCAGCCCCCTTGCACTGGTCTCTTCCCATTTCTGTGGACCTATCCACCCGTCGTCTCTGTAATTGCCGACCTTCAGAATGGGTCCGAGTGGACGTCCGGCTTGTTGGCAACGAAGTTCTTTCTGTTTCCCAGTCTTCCTTCGGCAGACGCCCCTTCCTCACAGAGCTAGGCCTTTCTGGGTTCAGCTGTACTTACTGTGAAACTCTCAGTCCTCAGCGCTTCCAATTGCTGTTCTCCTTGTGGGGATGGGACCAGCTAAGCTTGACTCAAAGGGCACCCAGTCCCGTATACTCCGCACCGAGAAGCACCGTGCTGCGCCAGCCAAAAGAGTCACGCTGGTGACCCGTGTGGCTCCTCTGCTGGATAGCTCCCAGTTTGTGGGCAACAGAAACTCGTCTGAAATTGTGGCGTCCACTGCTCTCTGCACCTTCACTGGGAGCTACAATCCTGAGCTGTTGCCAATCCGCCATCTTGGATCTCACCCGATAAACTACTTTAATAAAGTTTCAGAATACAAAATCAACATTTAAAAATAAGTAACATTTCTATACACCAATAACATTCAAGCTGAGAACCAAATCAAGAACATAATCCCATTCACAATAGCCACACGCAAAAATAAAATACCTAGGAACACAGCCAACCAAGGGGGTGAAAGGTCTTTACTTGGAGAATTACAAAACATTGCTGAAATAAATCACAGATGACACAAACAAATGGAAAAACAGTCTATACTTACACATTGGAAGAATATTGTTAAAATTTCCATACTTCCCAAAGCAGTTTACTGATTCAATGTTATTCCTATCAAATTACCAACATTATTCTTCACAGAATTAGAAAAAAATTACTCTAAAATTCATACAAAACCAAAAAGAGTCCAAATGGCCAGAACAATCCTGAAAAGAACAAAGTCAGAGGCATCACATTACTCAACTTCCAACTATACTACAAGGCTATAATAACCAAAGCAGCATGGTAATGGTACAAAAATAGACACATGGACCAATGGAACAGAATAAAGAACCCAGAAATAAAGCTGCACACCTACAACCAATTGTTCTTTGACAAAGTCAACAAAAATAGACAATGGTGAAAAGATCTCCTATTCAATAAATGGTGCTGGGAAAACTGACTAACGATATGCAGAAGAATGAAACTTGACCCCCATGACTCACCATTTACAAAAACTAACCAAAATGGATTAAAGACCTAAATGTAAGACTTCAAACTACAAAAATTGTAAAGAAAACCTAGGAAATACTCTTCTGGGCATTCGTTTACAGAAATAATTTATGACTAAGTCCTTAAAAGCAAATGCAACAAAAATGAAAATTGACAACTGGGACCTAACTAAACTAAAGAACTTCTGCACAGCCAAAGAAACAATCAACAGAGTAAATAGACAACCAGAATGGAAGAAAATGTTTGCAAACTAAGCATCTGACAAAGAACTAATATCCAGAATCTTTAAGAAACCTAAACAAATCAAGAATAAAAAAAAAAGAGCAACCCCATTAAAAAGTGGGTAAAGGACATGAACAGACATTTCTCAAGAGAAAACACACAAGTGGCCAAGAAATCCAAAAAAAATGCTCAACATCACTAATAATCAGAGAAATGCAAATCAAAATCACAATGAGATACCATTTCACACCAGTCAGAATGGCTACTGTGAAAAAGTCAAAAAAATAGCAGATATTGGTGAGGTTGCTAAGTAAGGGAACACTCATATACTGTTGGTGGGATTGTAAATTACCTCAGCACATGTGGAAAGCAGTCTGGAGAGTTCTCAAATAACTAAAAATAGAATTGCCATTAGACCCAGCAATCCCATTACTGGGTATATAACCAAAGAAAAGTAAATCATTCTACCAAAACACCACCTGTATTAACATGTTTACCGCAGCACAATTTGCAATGGCAAAAACATGAAATCAGCACAGGTGCCCATCAATAGTGGATTAGAAAAAGAAAATGTGATACATATATTCCATGGAATACTATACTGCCATAAAAGAAGAACAAAATTATGCACTTTGCAGCAACATGGAGGCAGCTACAGGTCATTATCTTAAGCAAATTAACACAGAAACAGAAAATCAAATACCACATGTTCTCACTTATAAGTGGAAGCTAAACATTACATAGCCATGGACATAAAAATGAGAGTGATAGGCCCTGGGGACTCTAAAAAGGGGGAAAGGGACATGAGAAATGGTTGAAAACTACCTATTGGATACTATGCTCACAATTTGGGTGATAGATTCAATTGAAGCTCAAACCTCAGCATCATACAATATATGCATGTAACAAACCTACAAATGTACCCACTAAATGTTTTAAAAATATAAAGTCTGACTTAGTATTCTCTCTTTTTAAGATTACTTCTACTTCTTGCACTGCTTCTCCCTAACTCCAGGCACCTAATTTGTGTCCTACTATTGACTGCACTTTGATGTCCCTTAAGATGCTCATTAAGAATAGCAGAAAGCATTAAACATAAAATGTCTTCCACATGATCCTTGACAAATAGTTGAAAAGTCTCTGCTCAAATACTTGAACTTCTAGTTATGGCAAAATTCCTCTAAAGAAAAACATCCGTTTACAGATAACTCTTTAACCAAAATATACTTTTTTGTCTCTGTAACACGCTTATGCTTCTAAATCAGCCTCTGAGGTGTCCTGGAATAAATATAATTCTTCCACATGACAATCTTTTAACTATTTAACAATAGAATCAGGTCCACTCAATTTCTCTCTTCCATTTTAAACATTTTCTATTCTCAACCACACCTCATATGATACAGCTTCAATTCACTCTTCTCTGAATATACTCCAGTTGATCAGTCATTTTCAAAATGTGACACCCAGAATTAAACACAATCCACCAGATATTTTACAGGGAAGAAAGGATATCACTTCTTTTGTGATGTGATCAATGTTTGCATTGTAAGTTTAAGGCTTTTCTGTTTGGGGGTGTTTTGTTTGTTTTTGCAAATACACCACACTGTCAACTATTTTAAGTTTACAGTCAGTAATACTCTTAAGATGTTACCATATGTGCTACATTATACTTTATGCCCGGGTTTGTTGATGGTTGTTGTTTAGTCACCTTAAAAAAAAAAAAAAAAGGAGGAAAGAAAGAAAAAGAAAAGAAAAAAGCAGTACCTTAAGTTTAGTGTCAGAAAATTTCATTTTCTTAAATTTAACTTTCTCCTGTTCCAGCTAATCAGGATCACTTCGATTTTAATTCTATCATCTGACATATTAGCTATGTCTCCCAGCTTCATCATTTGCCAATTTAATGAATATGTCATTTTAACAAAATGACATATTCATTAAATTGAAAATGTTGGACCCAACTTTTCAAAGACATGTTACTAGAGATATGCCTTAGGCACTATTTGAACACTGCCTTCAAACCAGTTACAAATTCAATTCCTGCATTTTTAATGTACTATGCCTTGAAAGCATGTTTATATTTTAGTGTGAGAGCTTTAAAAGATCAAAAACCTGCAAGGCCAATAGAAATTAATTTCTAAAGATGAAATTTTTGAGTTGTGAGAGAAAGTGTTCTTCCAAGAGAGTTCTTCTATTGTAGGTGTCTGTCTGTTCATAGCCTATACTGACTAATCACATTCTTACCTAGGTTTTGAATTTCTTCTTCTCACAATAGTGATTGAATTGTGCTGAGAATTTATTAAAGTATTGCCTTGAGTGAAATTGATTTGGAGAGATATGATCTGCTGATTTCTTTTAAGCATAAACTCTAATATATATCATTTCTCATGCAAATATCCGTGGTGAACAGCTCCATATAAAAAGTCCTGAAAGGTTCCAGGTAATCACAAGCACTGTAACAATACAATATTAAAATAATTTCCTCATGTAAAATCTAGAAGAATTCAGAGCTTCCAGATATTAGGCTTGATTTTTAGCATGCACAAGTTACTATGATCATCTTCACTTCAGATTCAGCTATTTTATTTCCATTTTTACAACACTCCTATGTCATTGAATCTTTCCTGGACTCTAGAGCCATGACTCAGTGAAAATAAAGTGAATCACAAGCTATAGTTGTTTTATTTTTAGTACACAGCATGATCCTGAGAGAGCTGCAGATGTTCAGAGACAAAAACAACCACCACCACCTTGTGTAAAGCCAAAATAACACTGCCTTGCACCTTAAAGTGAGGATCTCCTGTTACCTGAATCTTAATAGATGTCAACAGAGATGGGGCACCTCTAACACTTTCAGGAGAAACTGTGCACTCTCTCTGTACTTTTCTGGTGCCTTTTTCAGTTTCAGAGAAAAGGCACAAATGGCAAAGGAGGAATACCACATTTGTGACCCAGGTTAGATATCTACCACACAACTTTATTACTATTACACACAGGCTGTGTATGAAATGCATGAGAAAAATGGGAACCAGGGGTGATGCCTTCCCAGCCAAAAGAAGCCCTTTTTAATCAGAGATGAAAATGTCTGCTAAAATTATGCTGAATTACAAGCAAGTAAAAAAATGGGTTCCAAACATCACTCTAAAGCTATTTTTAAGCAAAGTAGCCATTCATTTGGATAATAAAATGTCTGCCAATATAATTAATTCTACTTTTCCTGCTTTCTATTTGCTTTAAAAAGTTTTATATTTAACCCAGAGTGCTATAAGAATTCAATATAAACTAAATCTGATCTTAGAATATTATTATACCAGGCCGGGCACAGTGGCTCACGCCTGTTAATCCCAGCACTTTGGGAGGCTGAGGTGGGCAGATCACAAGGTCAGGAGATCAAGACCATCCTGGCAAACATGGTGAAACCCCATCTCTACTAGAATTTTAAAAAAAATTAGCCAGGTATGGTGGCGCATGCCTATAGTCCCAGCTACTCAGGAGGCTGAGGCAGGGGAATCGCTTGAACCTGGGCAGCAGAGTATGCCATGAACTGAGATCGTGCCACTGCACTACAGCCTGGGTGACAGAGAAAGACTCCATCTCAAAAAAAAAAAAAAGATTATTATGCCATTCAAGTGTTTCTTTTCCTCCACATGAATTTTAAATTAATGAAATCACATAACATCAGGCCTTATTACGTATGTATTTATTTTTTAAGAAACAGTCACTCTGTCACCCAGGCTGGAGTGCATTGGCATGATCATAGCTCACTGCAGCTTTGAACAGTCTTCCCATCCCAGCCTGCAGAGTAAATAGTCCTACAGTAGGACAACAGGCACATGCTATGCCCAACTAATTTTTTTTTTAAATTTTTATACAGACAAGGCCTCACTCTGTTGCCCGGGCTGATCTTGAACTCTTGACCTCGAGTGATCCTCCCACCTCAGCCTCCCAAAGTACGGGGATGACAGGCTTGAGCCACTGCACCTGGCCAGGCCTTATTTTTATAATACACTGAGTGTTTTTCTTTAAGTGTGCCAAGATAACTATAGCTCAGTAACAAATACTGTTTTTCCTTTACCTTGGGAAAGTAAGTGACTACATAGGCTAACTAGTGATGGGGACTGACCACAGCAATGATAACCCCAGCCACCAGAGAGTGATATCACCTCAGGATATCATGAGATAAAAAATATCACTCTGTAGAAGTATAACTCATATAAAACAAACATAATATTTTGAAATTAATTGGGTTTGTTTGTTTGTTTGTTTGGAGACAGGGTTTAGCTGTCATCCAGGCTGGAATGCAGTGGTGCAATCATAGCTCACAGCAAACTCAAACTCCTGGGCTCAAAGGATCCTCCCACCTCAGCCTCCCAAATAGCTAGGACTATAGGTATGTGGCACCATGATCAGCCAATTTTATTTTTAATAGAAACAGAGTCTCATTATGTTGCCCAGGCTGGTTTCAAACTCCTGGCCTCAAGCCATCCTTCCATCTCAACCTCCCAAAATGTTGGGATTATAGGCATGAGCCACCACACATAGCCCAATGAATGATCTATTTTTCATTTAAATGTCACACTATAGCAGTGGCATTTGCCGAGCTTCCTGATGCATTCATGGCCCATGTGTAAGATACAGTCAAACAGAGAATTTTTAAGTTGTATATATTATATAATTATAGAAATAGGATATTTGGATATTTTTATTTGTATCATTGTACCTTGCATCATTGTACCAAGTGTGGTTTGTAGATCAGTCCCATCGACCTCACTTAGAAGCTCATTAAAAATGCAGAACTCAGGCCCATGCCAAATCCTGAGTCAGAATCTGCATTTTAAATACAACCCCAGTTGATTCATATGCACATTAAAGTTTGAGAAACATTATCATAGTACACTTTTAAAGTCTCTTCTAGCTCTGATCCTCCACAGCCAGAATCCTGTACTCCCATTTAAATAACCAAAACACATTAATAATAAATGTCTCATTGAATCCTGCCTTCCTTTTAAATTAGCTGGAATAAAAAATTGTATGAACTTGTCAAATAATGAACAAATAACTGACTATAGTGGCAAGAATGAGGGTTACATAAAAATTGTCTTTGGCCAGGGAAAACAAATAACATCATTCATTCTTTTAGTATGCTAACTGCTGGTAAAATTGCAAATGATGCTACTAAATAAGACAAAATAACACAGCTATACAGAAATCAAAGAAGCACATCTAAGACAAAGGCAAAATTTCATTTGAAATAGGAATTGTTGTGCAGAAGAGTGTATGGACACGACAGTGTAATAGATAATCATGAGGCAGGTCCTTCTCTTTTGTCCGTCATCCTTCCTATATGTTGTGGGGAGAAGCCCTATGTCCTATCCCTGGGCAAAACTGCTCCTAAACAACCACAAGCAATTCACCACTTCAAGATTTTGTTGTTTTTAGTTTTTGTTTCTTCTGGCTTTTCTAACTTTTAAGTTCAGGGGTACATCTGCAAGTTTGTTACAAAGGTAAACTTGTGTCATGGGGATTTGTTGTACAGATTATTTCATCACCTAGGTACTAAGCCCAGTACCCATTAGTTATCTTTCCTGATCCTCTCCCTCCTCCTAACCTCTACTCTCTGATAGGCCCCAGTGTGTGTTGTTCCCCTGTATGTGTTCATGTGGTCTCATCATTTAACTCCCACTTACAAGTGAGAACATAAAGTATTTGATTTTTCTGTTCCTGCATTAGTTTGCCAAGGATAATGGCCTCCGGCTCCATCCATGTCCCTGCAAAGGACACAATCTACACAATCTTGTTCTTTTTTTGGCTGCATAATATTCCATCATGTATATATACCACCTTTTATAATCCAGTCTAACATTGATGGGCATTTAGGTTGATTCCATGTCTTTGCTATTGTGAATAATGCTGCAATGAACATACACATGCACGTGTCTTTATAACAGAATGATTTATGTTTTGGGGGGTATATACCCAGAAGTGGGATTGTTGGATCAAATAGTATTTCTGTCTTTAGGTCTTTGAGGAATTGCCACACTGTCTTCCATAAGAACTAATAAATTGAACTAATTTATACTCAGAACAACAGCATATAAGCATTCCTTTTTCTACACAACCTTGCTAGCTGCTGTTATTTTCTGAATTTTTATAATAGCTATTCTGACTGCTGTGAGATGGTATCTCATTGTGGTTTTGATTTGCATTTCTTCAATGATCAGTGATGTTGAGCTTTTTTTCATTTTTTTTTTTTTTGCCACATTTATGCCTTCTTTTGCAACATGCATGTTCAAGTTGTTGATAACAAGTAAAGCTCTGTAAAATATTTAAAGAGATTTATTCTGAGCCAAATATGAGTGACCCTGGCCCATGACATAGCCCTCAGGAGGGCTTGAGAACACGTGCCCAAAGGGGTCAGGACACAGCTTGGTTTTATACATTTTAGGGAGGCCTGAGACATCAATTAAATACATTTACAACTCAAAGTTGGGGTGGGGGGCTTTCAGGCTATAGGTAAATTTAAACATTTTCTGGTTGACAATTGGTTATCTAAAGACCTGGGATCATAGAAATGAAATGTTCAGGTTAAGATAAAAAACTGTGGAAACCAAGGTTCTTTTGAAGTCTTATAGTGGCTACCCACAGAGACAACAGATGGCAAATGTTTTCTATTCAGATCTTTAAAAGCTACTAGACTACTAGACTTTTAGTTAATCTCTTTAGGATTGGGAGGGCAGGGAAGAAAAAGATCTAGCTGTGGTTAATAGAGATTCTTTACAAATGCAAATTTCCCCCAAAAAAGGACAGCTCTGCAGGGTCATTTAAAGATATTGCAAAGAAACATGTTTTGGGGTAAAATATTTTGATTTTCTTCTTTTTCTCATAATGTAATTCCAGTCAGGGTGAAAAGTAAGTTACAATATATAGGGTTAAATAAAACCCATCTGATGAGAATTTGATTTGTAGGGCATGACTCCCTAGACTCCTTAGATAGGAATTTGGGCAAGATACAAAATTGGAATTTAGTTCTCAAACTCCATTGCCCACTTTGAATGGGGTTTGTATTTTTTCTTGTAAATTTGTTTAAGTTTTTTATGGATGCTAGATATTAAACCTTTGTGGATGCACAGTTTGTAAAACTTTCTCCCCTTTTATAGGTTGTTTGCTTACCCTGTTCATAGTTTCTTTGGCTGTGCCAAAGAAGCTCTTTAGTTTAATTAGATCCCATTTGTCAATTTTTGCTTCTGTTGCACTTGCTTTTGGAGTTTTCATCATAAAATCTTTGCCCATATCTATGTCCTGAACGCTGTTGCCTAGGTTTTCTTCTAGAGTTTTTATAGTTTTGGGTTTTATATTTAGGTATTTTCCATTTTGAGTTAATTTTTGTATATGGTGTAAGGAAGGGGTCCAGTTTCAATCTTCTACATATGGCTAGCCAGTTATCCTAGCACCATTTACTGAAAAGGGAATCTTTTCCCCATCGCTTGTTTTTGTCAGGTTTGTCCACGATCAGATAGTTGTAGGTGTATGACCTTATTTCTAGGTTCTCTTTTCTGTTCTGTTGGTCTGTGTGTCTATTTTTGTACCAGTACCATGGTGTTTTGGTTATTGTAGCCTTGTAGTATAGTTTGAAGTCAGGTAGTATGATGCCTCCAGCTTTGTTCTTTTTGCTTAGGATTGCCTTGGTTATTTGAGCTCTTTTTTGTTCCATATGAATTTTAAAATTGTTTTCTCTCATTCTGTGAAGAGTGTCAATTATAGTTTAACAGGAATAGCATTGAATCTACAAACTGCTTTGGGCAGTATGGCCATTTTAACAATATTGATTCTTCTTACCTATAAGCATGGAATGTTTTTTCATTTCTTGTGTCATCTCCGATTTCTTTGAGCAGTGCTTTTTAGTTCTCCTGGTAGAGATCTTTTGTCTCTCTAGTTGGTTGTATTCCTAGTTATTTTACTCATTTTTGTGGCAATTGTGAATGGGAGTTTCTTCCTGATTTGGCTCTCAGCTTGATTGTTGTTGGTGTATAGGAATGCTAGTGACTATTGCACATTGATTTTGTATCCTGAGACTTTACTGAATTAGTTTATGAGCTAAAGGAGCTTTGGGCTGAGACTAGGGGGTTTTCTAGACATAGAATCATGTCATCTGCAAACAAGGATAGTTTGACTTCCTATCTTCCTATTTGGATGTCCTTTCTTTCTCTTGACTGATTGCCCTGGCAGGATTTCTAATACTATGTTGAATAGGAGTGGTGAGAGAGGGCATTCCTGTCTTGTGCCAGTTTTCAAGGGTTTTTGCCATTCAGTGTGATGTTGGCTATGGGTTTGTCATAGATGGCTCTTATGATTTTGAGGTATGTTCCTTCAACACCTAGTTTATTGAGTGTTTTTAATGTGAACGGATGTTGAATTTTATCAAAAGCCATTTCTGCATCCATTGAGATAATATTGTGGTTTATTTCATCTTTAGTTCTGTTTATGTGATGACACATTTATTGATTTGTGTATGTTGAATCAACCTTGCATCCCAGGAATAAAGCCTACTTGATTGTAGTTTATAAGCTTTTTGATGTGCTGCTGCATTTGATTTGTCAGTATTTTGTAGAGTATTTTGCACTGATGTTCATCAAGGCTATTCGGCCAGGTGCAGCGGCCAATGCCTGTAATCTCAGCACTTTGGGAGGCCGAGGCAGGTGGATCACTTAAGCTCAGGAGTTCAAGACCAGCCTGGGTAACATGGCAAGACCTTGTTTCTACCAAAAATACAAAAAAGTAGCTGAGTGTGGTGACATGTGCCTACGGGCCCAGCTACTCAGGAGGCTTAGGTGAGAGGATCACTTCACTTGAGCTCAGGAGGTAGAGGTTGCAGTGAGCCAAGGTCGCATTCCAGTGTGGGTGACAGAGTGATACCCCCTCTCAAAAAAGAAAAAAAAAAAAAAAGAAAGAAAGAAAGAAACACGGATATTGGCCGGAAGTTGTTTGTTGTTGTTGTATCTTTGCCAGGTTTTGGTATCAGGATGATGCTGGCCTCATATAATGAGTTAAGGAGGAGTCCCTCCTCTTCAATTTTTGGAATAGTTTCAGTAGGAATGGTACCAGCTTTTCTTTTTACATCTGGTAGAATTTAGCTATAAATCTGTCAGTCCTGGGTTTTTTTCCGTTGGTAGGCTATTGCCAGAGTCATTTTTTAACAGCTTTATTGAGGTATCATTGATATACCAAAAAGAAAAAAAAAAGTACATATGTGATGTATACAATTTGATGAGTTTACACATATGCATACACCCCCATGATACCAATACCACAGTCAAAGTAGGAAACATATCCATCACCTCCCAAAGTTTCATTGTGTCCCTTTGCATGGTTTATTTTGTTTCATTTTATGGTAAGAACACTTGGCATGAGATCTACCCTCTTAACACATTTTTAAATACACAATACTGCATTGTTAACAAAAGAAACCATGTTGGGCCAGTCAAAGTGGCTTATGCCACTAATCCCAACACTTTGGGAGGCCAAGGCAGGAGGATCTCTTGAGCCCAGGAGTTTGAGACTAGCCTAGGCAACACATCAAGATCCTGTCTCTACAACAACAACAACAAAATTTTTTTAATTAGCTGGGCATGGTGGTGCACACTTTTAATTATAGCTACTTGGGAGGCAGATGCAAGCAGATTACTTGTGCCCAGGAGTTAGAGGCTGCAGTGAGCTATGATTGCTCCACTGTACTCCATCTTGGGAGACAAGAGTAGGATGCTTTCTCTAAAAAACCTAAATAACAAAATAAAATTAAAATTAAGGAAGAAAAAAAGAAACCATGCTGTACAGCAGACCATTAGCATAACTGAAACTTTATGCCAACGGAGCAACAACTCTCCATTTCCCTTCCACCATCCCAGCCCCTAGCAATCATCTTTTAAATGGAAAAAGTAGTCCTTTCCTACATTAAAAGCCTTCAGTGTCAACAGGATTAAGACCCAAGCCCCTTAGCAAGTACAGATGCTTTTCAACTTACAATAGAGATAGGCCTCCATAAACCCATCAAAAGCTGAAAATATTGTTGTTGAAAATGAAAATGCATATAATATACCTAACTTACTGAACATCATAGCTCAGCCTAGCCTATTGTAAACATGCTCAGAACACTTACATTAGTCTTCATTTAGGCAAAATCATCTAACACAAAACATATTTTAAGATAAAGTGTTGAATATGTCATGTAATTCATTGAATATTGTACCGAACATGAAAAACAGAATTGTTGTATGGGTACTTTCAGTTTGGTTTCTACTGAATGCATATCACTTTTGCACCATCATAAAGCCAAAAAAAAATTGTGAAGTCAAACTAATGTAAATTGGGGACCATTTGTACACAGATCCCTTCATAAGCTGCTAATGACTTTCCAGGTTCATAACCTTCCACTTCCACATGACCTACTATATAGCCATTCCACACTGCCAACTCATACTGCTAAACCTTTGGACTTTGTTACCCCTTCCTAGAATGGTCTCTCTGTCCCTTTTAGCTTCTGGATGCTCATCATCCAAGTCTCAGGTTTCAGTTACCCTACATAGATGAGATTGGGCGTGTACAGAATCATATGGCCATAGACATCAGTTACTCTATATAGAATTACTCTTTTATCTGTTCTACCAATGTAGTAGCACTTAATACATTGTACTCTGATTAACATCTTGGAATCTTCCATTCAGCTACACCCTTAGTCATCTTTGTAACCCCATCACTTGGTATACTGCCAAGCACTTACCACCATTCTTTTTTTTTTTTTTTTCCTCTTGGAGACAGAGTCTTATTCTGTCACCCAGGCTGGAGTGCAATGTCACTATCATGGCTCACTCCAGCCTCAATCTCCCAAGCCCAAGCAGTCCTCCTACTTCAGCCTCCCAAGTAGCTGAGACAATAGGCATGTGCCACCATGCCCAGCTAGGTTTCTGTTTGGCTTTATTTTTTAGTGACTGGGTCTATGTTGCCTAGGCTGATCTCAAACTCCTGAACTCAAGCAATCCTCCTGCCTCAGCCTCCCAAAGTTTTGGGATTACAAGCATGAGCTACTGTGCCCAGCCAATTTACTGCTACTCTCACTAGATGTGTGTCTCTATTGTTGGGTTCTCTATTTTTGTATTAGTTTCTGGATTAGCTGGACTTCATTTGATTAGTGTTAAAAAAAAAAAAAAACTCTTAAATGTTTATGCCCTGACTACTTTATATTTGAATTATAACATAGATGAATATTTTTTCTAAGAATGCGGCGGACAGTTCTATTTCTTCCAGCACTAAATGTTTCTGTAAAAAGCCTGACACAAGCTTGAATTTCCTTTTGTTAAGTAACTTGCTTTTTCTACTTGATGTCTGAAGAATTTTTTTGTTGTTAAAAATCTTGACACTCAGTAACATATAGTACACTTGTCAATGTTGATAATTCAGTATCAATTTTTTCTATTAGATGTGTGTGCTTTATTATTAAAGAGATTTTCTATTATTATATCTCTGAATACTTTTTCTCACCATCTGTTTTCTACTTCCAAGATGCCTGTTGTTTTGTCAGTGGTCCATGTCTACAGCCTCTTCCTAATTGCCTTCACCTCCATCTTGCTTCTCATTCACTGTAACTCATGCCTTTTTTTAAATCACATTAATTTAAATTTTAACTATGTCTCTTCCGCTTATTATTTTAATATATTTATTAGATTTAAAATTCTGCTTTACATCTGAGTTTCCTTGACCTTGCACTTATCTTTTTATTTCATTCTGCTGTTTTATACTCTTGTCTTTAAACTTTCATTTCATTCAATTTCTATTTGTGTAAAATTCTTCTACAGCAAGAGACACTCACAGGGAAACAGTTTCTGTTACAAAAATGACTATTTGTTTTCTGCCTTTTTTTTTTTGGTGACAGAGTTTCACTCTTATTGCCCAGGCTAGAGTGCAGTGGCACGATCTTGGCTCACTGCAACCTCTGCCTCCCAGGTTCAAAGGATTCTCCTGCCTCAGCCTCCCAAGTAGCTGGGATTACAGGCTCCCCTCCACCCCACCACCCTACCACCATGCCCGGCTAATTTTTTATATTTTTAGTAGAGATGGGGTTTCATCATGTTGGCCAGGCTGGTCTCAAACTCCTGACCTCAGTTGATTGATCTGCCTCAGCCTCCCAGAGTTCTGGGATTACAGGCGTAAGTCATCACACACACCTGGCCTTTCTTTTCTTTCCTTTTTTTTTTTTTTTGGAGGCAGGGTCTCACTATGTCACCCAGGCTGAGGTGCAGTAGCATAGTCACAGCTCACTATAGCCTCCACCTCCTGGGTTCAAGTGATCTCCAACCTCAGCCTCCCAAGTAGCTGGAACTACAGGCATGCACCATCTCCTCCAGCTAATTTTTGTACTTTTTGGTACAGATGGGGTTTTGCAGTGTTGTCCAGGCTGATCTCAAACCCCTGAGCTCACGCTATGCTCCCATCTCGACCTCCCAATATGCTGAGATTACAGGCATAAGCCACTGCACCAAGCCAGAAATTATGATTTCTTACAGATGGTTTCCTCATTTTTCTTTCACATGCATGTTTCTCTCAGTCTCTGTTTCTGTCTCTTTATATTTGTCTTTTTCTGTAGTACTTTTGCAGAGTTTTATGCCATTTCCTTTCATCTTGAATATGCTTATATAGGCAACATTGTACAGACATTATTTGCTATAATATAGTGTTTTGCAATCATTTTTACTTATTTGTACACAGTCTTTCATAAAGGTCATACCAGAAGATTTAACCCTGCTCATGTATATAAGAAGAAAATAATAATTCTTTTAAACATGACATAGTGCCATGATACATTGATTTACTACAATGTATTTATAGGGGGCACTAAGATGTAGTGAATAGGAGAGCAGACTCTGGGACAAACCGTGTAGGTTTAAACCTGTATATCTTGGACTACTAAATCATTTAATCTATCTAAGCCTCAGTTTCCCAAGTCTCTAAACTGGGATTAATAAAAACACCCAATCTCATTGTTAGGGGGAGCAAATCAAACAAAGTCTGAAAAACACACAGGAGGCACTTCATGTTTGTTAAATTAATAAATGAATACATATTCTCCAAATAAAACTTTTAAACATCACAATATATTTTCAGTTTCAGTTTGAATAGCTTGATTCTAAATTTGGCTAAATCTGTGAATCGGTGCCTTTATCATTTTTTGATACAAGTGCAGCTGTCTCATGCAAAGATGTAAGTTTTAAACAGCAGCGATTGTTTAGCTTGATTCCACTGAGAAATTCAAAGAGGAGGCTTGCCATCTAGTGGAAACCTGTTAAATGCCAATGCCTTTTCTGAATCTGCCAAATTCACAGATTAAGGTAAATTGTTCATTGTAATATGTTTGAGAGAAACTTCCTTTATATACCATGTCTGTGCACGTTTACATGAGGGAAATGTTCTGCAGTAGAACAAAATAATAATAATACTAACAGTAATAATACAACGTGAACTGTCCTCTGATCAAATGGGATTGGCTTTACAAGATAATCTATATTTCACAGCATTATCAAGTCAGACTTGAAAGAAAACTCCAGAAAGTAATTAATGATAGAAAAGACATACTTCTTTAAGACATGCCAGAATTTCTTCCACAATGCTCATGTAGAAAGGCCACGAATATAAGTGGTCTTATGCTCCCAGGGCTCTTTCTGATTTTAAGGCCCAATTTCTTTGTTCCCTTGAGTGACTTCCTTTTCTTCTCCCTGCATTTATCTTTTTTGTGGATAAAAGCCTGATCAGAAACTTCCAACGTATTTTGTCCTTCTAAATCATTTCCTCTTACTATCAAAAAATATCCTAAACAATGTTCTTTTTTTTTTTTTTAACAGATTGTCAGGTTTAATAACTATTTCTGGGTTAAATATTATTCTTCTAATCACCACAGAGATGAAAACTTGAAGTAGCCAAGTCTTACGAAACTACTCCATATCTCAAGAAATAAATTACACTGGCAAGGTCATGAGCTGTGGCAATGATGTAGAATTCTTGGGTCAAAAAGGTAACCAATCTACATGTTGCGTAGGGTCCTCTCTCTAAAAAGGTGGAAACTTGACAAAGTTATGGGTGATAATTCTTAAAAGAGGTAAGTAAGTGGATTCCATTAAATTATTTGAAAGGTTAATGATTTTAAAATATAATGAGGCAAGAGCTATGGTCAGGAGGGAAAAAATCTATCAGTGAGACCAGGGAGATAAACGCATTTGTGCAAAGCATGTAGTAGACAATGGTTCCAAGGACCTTCTGTCTTTTCAAAGCAACCTTTGAGTGAGGCTATTTTTGACTTTCATCTACATACTAAGCTGATCTATCCACCAACCAAGCTTAAGTTTTTTTCTTTGTCCTTCAGGTAGAATCTTCCACAGAACCACAGGCATGAGTTGAATGAAGGGCACTGTTAAAACAGTGATAGGTGCCATGGGGGTCTATGATACCTACTCGTGAAGCTTGTTTGAGCCATCTGGTTATGATTATACTTGCTCCCAAATGTACCAACTCCATCTTGTGAAGTACTGCTGCTTGGCCTGTCTGACCTTTCTATTGGTAAGTCTGATAGAACCCAGCTTATGATGGGAATTTCTATAATATATACATGGTTACTTGATACTCTGTGGTCAGGCATCCTATCTCCACCAGGGCTCAGGAGTACAGCAAAAAGTATGTAATTCTCTACCAAAAACAGCATTATCTTGCTCCAAAAACCAAGAGACTAACATTATAATTTGCCCACTGGGACTTGCAACAAACTCCACACAGCATCTTGTCTTACCACTTACACCTTTCTAATCTTAAGTTCTGCTAAATTGTATGACTTTAGTGGCAAGACTGCTTGCACCCCACCTTGAACCTGTTGCTGAGATATTTCCTACTCCAGATCTGATTTAAAGTTGGCAGCATTCCATGTCACCCAGTATGTTGGCTGGAAAAGCATTCCTAGTTGTAGAATTGTGGCTGCCTCCAGAACTCAGAGGCCCACCAGATGTTGTGCTTGTTTTTTAATGCAGCAGGTACAAGATGCAATAATTTGTCTTTTATGTTAAACAAATATAGGCACAGCCCTATCAACAGACCCCTAAAATATTTACAAATGTAGCAAGCACTTATATCTTCATAGGGTTTGTCTCTCACACACTAGAGCACATCTTGCCAATGCCTCTGCTGTGCTAGCCCTCTCCTACAAATCCAACTCAATCAAAATAATGTCATCAAAGTAATCGATCAGAGTAATGCCAAATGTCAACATGGTCCAGATCTCTTCAAACTGTATTATGACAGAAGACAAAAGGATTACAAACAGCCCTGGGACAAATCTATAAACAAACATTATTGTCCATTCCATAAGAATACAAACTGTTTCTTATTCTCTTATTTAATTAGAAAAGAACATATTTTCTGACCTTATCCTTAGCCCGGTGAGACTGATTTTGGACTTCTATCCTTCAAAACTGCAAGAAAACAGATTTGTGTTGTTTTAAACTATCATGCTTGTGGTAATTTGTTATAGGAGCCATAGGAAATTGTTATAGCTAGAAATCTAGTTGGTGCATGTTCACCACACAATGTTAACCCTTCAAGTCTGTCTTGGATCTCATAGAAGATATATAAACTCCACTACAATACCTGTATCCAGGAAGCCATTTTATTGGAAGAAAGAAAAGGAAGCTGGCAGGAAATAGGATTTGTGAGATTAAACATTTAATACATTGTGTAAGTCATAAGGGATCAGTTTTTTATTTATCAGTAGGGGGCACTAGTGAGCATCTGAAGATAGAAGACAATACTTGTCTTGGGCAGTGGCAGCCAGACTTAAATGTAAGGAACTCCAAATGAAACCAGCTTAAATCTTAGATTCTAAGAGACTATAGGAAAATGAAAGATTGGTTAACATCCAGAAATATCACCTACTGATGAGATCATCTAAAGATTCTTTACCTCATGTTTCATGTAACACCAAGTCAGGAAAAACTGCTGTCAAAGACTTCTGTAATCACAGGAATTGGGTATTCTACAAGACTACAATAGTACAAGTTCATCATGGGAGCTCTCCAAGGTTCATATTCTACTATGCCCTATATATTTAGGGTATGTTGGTTCAAAAGGTAAAACTCAATCAAGAAGCACAGATATTGGAGGCCGGAAACCAAGTTTAATGAAACCCTAGTAAGTTGAGATTAACTAGCATCATAGTTAAAACTTGGCAAATGTAGAATGAGAAGAGGACCCAAAATAATCCTGCTTCCAAGGTAACAAAAGCTCATGTTCCTCCATGTGTTCCCTTTGAATGGATGTGACATATGGAAGACCTTAGCTTATTCCACTGTTTTGCATCTTTACCATCTTTAAGAGCCTCAGCAAAATAGTTCTGACTCTGAGGAAGTCATCCTAACAAAACGGATGTAAGGCTAACTCTAGGAACCCGAAACTCCTAGTAGAGTTTTGAGCTTTTTATTGCTTATCAATAAACTTATTCTTGCAGAGGGAAAAAAATTTCAAAATTGTTTCATCACAGGCAGAGAGTTTCTCTCTCACTGCCTCTCTCCTAAAACAGAGGCAAAAATATGAGAAATTACTATTGGTTCAAACACCAGTTTTAAAAATTGCCACGTTCTTCTCTAGATTATGTTGATAAGAGTAAAATTAATCTTTATAACATGCTTCCAACCAAATCATAACCACTATTGAACCTTGGAAATTAGCACAACCTTGGCTTCTATTATCCAAAGGAAGAAAAACATCTGCAGAAAAAAATTGCCAAAGTACAGCTAGAATAAATTTTACATTTTTTTAAATTATATTTTTAACTCTCAAGTTTAGATAACCATAAACAAAACCCAAGAAAGTTCTTCTATAAAAACTCCTCTTTAAGATGACTCAGATAAAAAAATAATAATAAATGGGGGGAGGCAGAGGAATGTTTTAATTTTTATGTAAAAACTAAAACACTATATTATGACAGAATTTTTTTTATTTAAACCAGATATATATAGATACAGCTACAGTTTTGTTTTTTTTTTTTTGAGATGGAGTCTTGCTCTACCGCCCAGGCTAGAGTGCAGTGGCATGATCTTGGCTTACTGCAAACTCCACCACCCAGGTTCAAGCAATTCTCTGCCATAGCCTCCTGAGTAGCTGGGATTACAGGCACCTGCCACTGTGCCCAGCTAATTTTTGTATTCTATGTTGGCCAGGCTGGTCTTGAACTCCTGACCTCCTGATCCACCCATCTTGGTCTCCCAAAGTGCTAGGATTACAGGTGTGAGCCACCACATCCAGCCAAGATATAGTTTTTATTTAAAAAATAAAACAGCAAAAGATACGTTATACTTAAATTTTAAAGAAAAACCTGTACAAAAGCTCTGAAATGGCTGAGGAGGACTGTGCTGAACAATTCTTGGTCACACATAGATATGACAATTAATATTCTAACCTTATCTATTAAACAGACAGAAACCATTCCCAAAGACATTTCTCTTACTTTTAAAGACTTCCAAATGAAAAAATCTGTATCTGTTTTTTTTTTTTCCATCTTTTAAGAGCCCTCTTTTTTAATAAGAGTATCCACTTTTTATGTCACTAAGCAAGAGTAGACTAACCTGCCTTAGTTCATTCCCAGAGTATGGGTCTCAGCATGAAACAGGATACTCAGCTGAGGTTTGTAGATAACTTAATAAATAAACTATCTACAGATGTGTGAATAAGGTTAAGAGATGTTACGGGGATGCTGAGCACTTTGAAGCTTTTACCACTCCTAGGCCTGAAGCGGTTAACTGGAGCTGGAGTGCATTAGTCTGTTCTCACGCTCCATAAAGAAATGCCGGAGACTGGGTAATTTATAGAGAAAGGAGGCTTAGGACACAATGGCTCACGTCTGTAATCTCAGGACTTTGGGAGGCAGAGCCGGGCAGATCACTTTTGGCCAGGAGTTCCGAGACCAGCCTGGCCATTAGGGTAAAACCCCATCTCTATTAAAAATACAAATAAATAAGTAAATAAATAGCTGGGCGTGGTGGCGCGCACCTGTAATCCCAGCTACTTGGGAGGCCGAGGCAGAAGAATTGTTTGAACCCAGGAAGCAGAGGTTGCAGTGAGCCGAGATCCTACCACTGCACTCCAGGCTGGGTGACAGAGTGAGACTCCGTAGAAAGAAAGAAGAAAGAAAGAAAGCGGCGGGGAGAGAGAAAACGAAAGAAAGAGACAGAGAGAGGGACGAAGGAAGGAAGGGAGGGAGGGAGGGACGAAGGAAGGAAGCTCCGGAGGGAGGAGGGAGCAGGGCAGGTTTAATTGACTCACAGTTCCGTATGGCTGAGGAGGCCTCAGGAAATTTAACAATCATGGCAGAAGGGGAAGCAGGCCCATTTGACATGGCAGCAGGTGAGAGGGAAGTGAGAACACAGGACTAAACTACCATTTATAAAAGTATCACATCTCGTGAGAATTTACTCAATATCACGAGAACAGCATGGGAGAAACCACCACCAGAATCTAATCACTTCCCTCCCTCAATCTATGGGGATTACAGGCCCCTCCTTCCACACGCGGGGATTACTTTGGATGAGATTTCGGTGGAGACACGGAGCTAAACCATACAATGGAGTAATGGAGAAGTGAGGGGAGTGGAAGCCAGTAGTTGTAGAGCTGCAGCCACAGCCAGAACACAGGTCCAAGACAGAGATGGAGAAAAGAAAGAAACGCCCTAATCTCTCCTATCTCCCCACTTCCTGCATCCCCTCGCTGGTGTTTGTTATTGCCTGAACCAACGAGAACTCGAGTAGAAGAGTACAAGAAAGTACAATGCGGTATAAGAAAGCCTACACAACACAGTTTATTGGGGTCCATCACCAGGAAAAAAAAGGAGGGCAGGGAATGGCGGAAAATAAATCTGGAGAAGAGTAGGCAGGGAAGCAGAATTATCAGCCCGGCACTCAAGTACCTTACTCATTAATAACCAGAAAAACAACCCACGTCCCATTTCTCTAAGAACCTTCTAAGAGATATCCCTGGGGAGTGTCATCCCCAAGTTCGATGGTGTTGGCCAGACATGATGCACATGTCTCCACATTGAGTTGCTACCTCTCATCAGAGCAGAAACAAGTTAAATCTCTAACAGAGCATTCTGATATCCTTATATTATTTTAGTCAATTAGAATTGTCCTACTTACTTTGCTTCATTCAAGCAACAAGTCACAACTTTTCTCTGAATGCCTACATTACTTTGAATATTAGGTTGTTTCTTGTTTTCTGTTTTTGTTTTTGAGATGGAGTCTCGCTCTGTCACCCAGCTGGAGTGCAGCCGCGCAATCTCAGCTCACTGCAGCCTCCGCCACCAGAGTTCCAGCGATTCTCCTGCCTCAGCCACCTGAGTAGCTAGGACTATAGGCATGCCACCATGCCCGGCTAATTTTTATATTTTTAGTATAATTGGGGTTTCACCATGTTGGCTAGTCTGGCCTTGAACTCCTTACCTCAGGTGATCCCCACACCTCGGCCTCCCAAAGTGCTGGGATGACAGGCGTGTGCAGCTGTGCCTGGCCAAATATTAGGTTTTAACTAGATACTTTGTTGCAAGTCATATATTTTATGGCAAAGTAGTTATATCAGCTTTTAGAAAATCATCTAAATATTTCAGGATGAAAACTAAATCCAACTCACATATGTGACGTCATATTAACCAGAGATAACACGCCTGTAATCTCAGCAGGAGGCGGGCGATCACCTGAGGTCAGGAGTTCCAGACCAGCCTGGCCAACATGGTGAAACCCCATCTCTAATGAAAATATAAAAATATAAAATATAAAAATATAAAAATTAGCCAGGCATGGTAAAACACGACTGTAATCCCAGCTATTCAGGAAGCTGAGGCAAGAGAATCACTTGAACCCAGAAGGCGGAAGTTTTAGTGAGCCGAGATCATGCCACTGCATTCCAGCTTGGGTGATAAAGCAAGACTCCATCTCAAAAAATAAAAAATAAACAGTTTCTAAAAATCACTTTAACCAAACATAAATATATCACTTAAAACAAAAGAGCAAACAGGAAAATAAAAACAGCATTTGATAGGAACATAATCCAAATATACTTTAAGGTATACACATTATGTAAAAATAAGTTTTTCTTTCTATATATAAAAGATGGCCAAAAAATTAAAGTCATTACCATTTAGGCTACATGACACATTTGGATGATTTTACTCTGCATATAACAATCACTAAAATTGTACATTCCATATCATACTTTTATTGACACATTAACAACTCAGTTATCTTTAATTTTTCAGGTACAAAGTATCTCATGGACTTAGGGTCCTAGGAAAGAGGCATGATAGAATTCTTTACTTTCAGAATGCTCCATATGAGAGTTCTATTGTAGAAAGTGTAGCATAATGGTTAAGAGCATGAGCCCTAGAGCTACATGCCCAGCTGTATCAGCTGTGTGATTTTTTTCAAGCATACTTAACTTCTCTACGACTGAGTTTCTTCATCTATAAAATGAGTAAATAGTTGTCTCATAAGTCTGGATTAAACATGTCAATTCAAATAAAATGCTTTCAGCAGTGTCTTCAATAAACACAGAACACATAGTAGCCATCGCTAGAGCTAAGCTATCCCTCATGCCTGAGATTACTCCCTGGAAGCAAATTAAGTGATTTTGAGGGGATAGGATCTCTTGTGCCATACTTTCATTCTTTCACCCTACAAATTATCCTTACTCTCAATACAATCATTGGTTTCAAAGAAGATCATACATAACGGTACATAGAAAAATTTACTGTATCGGGAACTGCATAAACAGACTTTTAAAAAAAATCGTTAAACTCACCAGACTTTAGTCTCTCCTCGCAGAGATAGAATGGTGGCTCCGCAAAAGCATTAGTGACACTGGCTCATTCTATCTTCTTGATCATCCATAGAAAGTAGCTTCCATTCTGAAAGTCATCTCATGAACCAGGAAGACTGCTGAGCTCTGGCTGTCACAGACACAGTGGCTCACGCCTGTAATCCCAGCATTCTGGAAGGCCAAGGAGGGTGGATCACCTGAGGTCAGGAGTTCAAGACCAGCCTGGCCAACACGGTGAAACTCTGTCCCTAGTGAAAATACAAAATTTAGCTGGGAGTGATGGCACACACCTGTAATCCCAGTTACTCGGGAGGCTGAGGCAGGAGAATCACTTGAACACAGGAGGTTGTAGTGAGCCAAGATCCTACCACTGCATTCCAGCCTAGGTGACAGAGCAAGACTCCAACTCAAGATAAATAAATAAATAATAAAAGAAAATAAAAATTAATTAATTAGTAACTTAATTTAAAAATTAAAAAGAAGTGGGAGCTCCAGGTGAGCCCAGAAAAGCAAATTGGAAACAAAGCAAGCAAAACAAGTTGGATTGCTTTACTAAAGCAAAATAACAGGAACTTTCAGTTTTCTACTTTCCACTTTTTGCATTTCTTTGTGATAAATCACCCCATATTCTGCCATGGATATCCGTGTGCCTTGAGAACATTTAAGTGTATTACAGCAATTATGCAAATGAAAGGAAAAGTTCATATTCACCTACTAGGGGTCAAAATAGGATCTTAAAGCAAGTCTTGAAAGCTAGGCGTAGTATTTTCTAAATTGATTTACTTCCAAGAACATATCAGGAAAAAATCTCGAGGGCTCAGACCATAGGGCAGTGAGGGCATGGAAGATGTACTCCTTTTGACTAAAATGGGTAGGCCCTGAAACTTGCTAAATAAGGCACAGAATAGCAGTTCTCAAAGTGCAGTCCAGAGGACCCCTGGAGATCCTCATGACCTTTTCAGGACATCTGTGAGGTCAAAACTATTTTCATAATGTACTAAAACATTTTGTGCTTTTTTCACTCTCATACTGTCATGAATGGAAAATGGAGTTTTCCAGGGGCTACATTATATATGAAATTCCAAATAATTGAATACAGAAGCAAATATGAGTTACTATTTAAGCTATCTTCTACTTAGCCAGACACTAAAGGGAACACTAAATATAAAATAATGCCACTTTTTTCATCAATGGTGTTTTATTTTGAAAAATATGGTTATAGTTCATAAAATATATGGTATGTAGTATAATTAACTAATTAATATCATTAAAATTTCTGCCTTAATTTTTTATATGGCAAATATTGACAATTATAACCCAAACAAATCAAATTTCTTTGGGGTCCTTGAAAATTTTTAGGAGTATAAAGGAGTCATGAAACAAAGAGATTTGAGAATCACTAACATAGAAGCAGAAAGTTCATCCCATCCAGGTATAAAGTGTTATAGAAGAAAAGAAAAGAAGAAAAAAGCTAGAACCAAGAAGTCAGATACTTGGATTCTCATATCTCTCTCTCTCTCCCTATGCCCTGTACTTCTGTCCAAATCTTGAGTGAGTTTAGAAACGTCCAGATAGGTATGGGAAACTCAAGAATAATGAGACTAACATATATTAGAAGAAGGCTGAAAACAAGAATTCTCACATTTTTTTTGTGCCATGGACCACCTTTGGAAGTCTGATAAAAAGTATATGGATTCAGTCTTAGAATGTGTTTATATTCATAAAATAAAATACACATAATTCCAAAAATATATGTTGAGCTACATTTCTATTCATATGCCCAAAAAAAAGTCCTGCACATGACCACTTCCAAAATGGCATAAAAATAATGTTGGAATAGCAACTGCAGGCAGCTGTGGATAAATAAGCCTGGAATAATACCCATGGTTCCCTATGACCAGTCCTTTTCAAAATGCACAGAATCCACATATGCCCCAGGGAATGGATACAGAAGTGTAAGAGACCTGGGATTTAAAAAAGAAAAGAAAAGAAGAAAGAAGAAGAAGAAGAAGGAAAGAAGAAAAGAAGAAGACGAAGAAGGAGGAGGAGGAGGAAAGAAGAAGAAAGAAGAAGAAGAAGGAGGAGGAGGAAGAAGGAGGAGGAGGAGGAGGAAGGAGGAGGAAGGAGGAGGAGGAGGAGAAGAAGAAGAAGAAGGAGAAGGAGAAGGAGAAGGAGAAGGAGAAGAAGAAGAAGAAGAAGAAGAAGAAGAAGAAGAAGAGAAGAAAGAAGAAGAAGCCACCATGATATGGGGATACTTCGGCACCTCAAAATAGCTTGGACCATGTCCTCTAATAGCCGACTTACAGCATGTCACCTGCAGGCTTCTGCGTATCAGACGTTAGCATATCAGCACCCCCTGCTGGGGGATGCTGATAATGAGAGACACTATGCATGAGTGGGGACAGGGGGCAAATGGCTAATCTCTGTACTTTCCTCTCTATTTTCCTGTGAACCTAAAACTGCTCTAAAAAAATTTTTTTTAACGTTCAGCATTGCTCCTGTTGCTCATCTCTGAGTCTATCTAGACATTTGGAATCACAAGACCAGAATAGGTCTCACTACATAGGTTCTCAAAGCAATCCGCAAGTCCAGAGGCTTGTCTTCATTGGCCATTCCCATATAACAACTCAAGTGGAAGAGAATGGGATCCTCACGGGCATGTGCAATCATCATCTTGTATTAGATGCTCCATGTCCCAGATAAGAACCCACATTCATGGGCATAACTTCCTGGTCCCCACAAAAGATATAACAAGTTATTTAGGAAAGCCCAAAGTTTTGTCCTCACATCAGGAATTCGTAGTTCTTCACAACTAGTCAAGGTAAATTTATCAATCAGGGTTATTTTTACTATAAACAACATTGCTAGTTACATAGTTGACATTCTGCCATTTACAGGTTTCTAGGGAAATATAATTAGAAAGTTAATCCAAGTTAAATTTTGTCCACACAACAAGAGAAAAAGTTTTGCTAACCTTCACTCACTTTTTTTTTGAGATAGAGTCTGACACCATTGCCTGAGCTGGAGTGCAGTGGCACAATCTCAGCTCACTGCAACCTCCGCCTCCCGGGTTCAAGCAATTCTCCTGCCTCAGCCTCCTAAGTAGCTGGGATTACATGTGCCTGCCACCACAGCTGGCTAATTTTTTTGTATTTTTAGTAGAGACAAGGTTTCACTATGTTGGCCAGGCTGGTCTCAATCCCCTAACCTCGTGATCCACCCGCCTCGGCCTCCCAAAGTGCTGGGATTACAGGCGTGAGCCACCACGTCCAACCCACTTATTCTTTCTATGTACCCTTTCCCAGCATTCCGTTAAATACCCTTGAAGCCACTAAAGAAGGTGAAAACTCACATCAATACCAAAAACTAAGACTAACAGATATTTCAATGCTGGATCTGAGAGAAATAATCCTTACTATAAGACAGATGGAATTTTTCTGTGAAAAGCACTTAAACTCTGCTTCATGAAACAGAGATTGCCTGACAAGGAGTAAGAAAATAGTGCAGCCTTTCCTGTTATCTGTTTATGAAGTCAGGGATATGGCATCTCCACCAATCAGAAATTTAGAATGCTATTCTTCTTTTTAAAAAGGGCCAGTCCATGCGTTGACTGTGTCTCTCCTCCATAAGTTGGGAGACAGTTCTCCAATGGTCTCTTGTGTTTCTGTTTATCTCATGAAGAGGCACTGAAAGCTTTTGTTCCAGACTACCTTTTCAAGGATGTCTGTATAGAAAACAATCTTAGAAGACAAAAAGTTGAGTCTCCCTCTAAAGCAGAGATAGTAAATGTGTCTCTAATGAAATATTTTCTTGAAAACTGACGTAATAGAAAAGAGACATCATAGACCTCACTTTTAGGAACAAGTAAGCTGATAAACAAGCTGATTTGTTTTGCAAATCCCAGAAAGTTTCAGGAACTGGAAGCTCCAGATACATCTGAAGGCAAAGTATAGAGGTGAGCTGAAAACAGAAGAAATGGTTGAAAGTCTGTATTTTTAAAACAATTGTTTCTCAGTCCTCTTTCCTTAGCCCATAATTTGAAGACACTTTTGCAGCTGAGGCATTAGCTGTCATCTGAGAAGAGGTTATTAATTGAAAGTCTTTATACTAAAATGTGACACCCCTAACCCTCTTCCCCAGTTTGTCTCACAGAACACCAGCAGACAGGCTTATACTCTGTGCTGACTACTCTCTGTTTGCCTCTCCTGGTCCTTTCTCTGCCATTTTCTCCCTGGCTCTGAGAAACTGACTTCTGTGGACTGTATCACCCAGGCTCTCTTAGCCTCGCTTCCATCTGGACTCAGCCAATGAGAGCCACCAGCATAAGATCAAGGGTAAAAGGAGAGATGGGTTTGGGCTTTTATTCTCTTTCTCCCCTTCCCCTGCCATTTTTGGCAGTTACTACATTTCTCTACTTTCAGATACAGCAACTGCTGGATGCCCTTTCACATACAACTACAGATCACTCCAATTCCAGTACACTGCTAGGCCTAGGAGAGGTAAAGGCTTTCAGCTGTTTTTAGTCCTGGCGTATTTTACCATCTCTTGATTGTTCCTGTTTGTGAAGGTTTGTAATGTTTTCCTCATTAAACTCTCTTCAAGGAATCCTTTCATTGCTCTTTGCAATTTCCTCTTTGAGTGATCCATCTGTTTCCTACAGGCCCACACAGTCACATACCCTCTAGCAACTTTGCAGGATGCCTCTGCTGAACCGGCCTGAACAAGCCCGAGAAAGGCCTACAGGTGTTTATTTCTAATCAAAAGGGGAAAGCATGAACGAATGATCACAGGCATGAAGCAGTTAATTGTGCTCTGGGAACTATAAGTGCTACTAGGTGTTCCACGTGAAGTGGGCAGTGAATGCAGAGTAGCCCAGAAAGAGACAAATGCCAACTCAAAGAGTATCTTGTAACTCACATCAAGGATCTTGGAGTTGATACTGTAGGCTCTGCAGAGGCACTGAAGGATTTCAAGTTTGAGCTTCAATCAATGCTGGAATAAAAATGAAGGAAAATGTTGATGTAGGCAAGGCTAGAAGATGGAAGACATGACGACATGACAGAGACAAACAACTGCAATGGTTTCAATGAGAAATATTGGAGGCCATGATTCAGACAGTGGTGAAGGAATGGAGGAAATGGACAAAAAATTAGCAGTTATTGGGGGGCAGAATAGGTGAATGAGGGAATTGGGAGAAACAGTCCAAACTGGTTTTTGGGCCTCTGACTTAGCAATGGATAAACAGCCTTTCACTGAGATAAAGAGGTGCAAGGAAAGAACTTCCCTTCAACCCACTGTCAGTGTAGAAAACATTGAACTCTGATTTTTCCCCTACCTCAATGAGGGAAACCAAATCCAGATCCACAGCAAAGGAAAAATAAACAAACAAAAACAGAGCAAATCTGCCTTTGATCCTTAGCATAGTAGTAGGCAGCAGGCAAGACCAGAATAAAAGGCTACCTGTGCAGATACCCATTTGACCACAAGATGGCATCAGAGCTAAGCTGCAGGAGAGCCCTGGTCAGAACCTACCTCAGTGTGGTAAAGCCATCGCTTAACTGTTTTTGTTTGTTAGCAAGGAAGGGCTATTCACTGGCAAAAATCATGGCTGAAAAGAGACATTTAGAATATTCTAAAACAAATTATACAGACTATACAGTATGGTCTAGGAGCTTGGAGGATGGCAGGTAATGAGAAGACTCGAGTCAAGCACGTGCATCACACAGTAGGGTCTGTAGTGAGGGGAAGAGGGGAGGGACAGCGGGAGGTAGGGAGTTGAGGAAGGATAACATGGGGAGAAATGCCAGATATAGGTGATGGGGAGGAAGGCAGCAAACCATACTGCCATGTGTGTACCTATGCAACAACCTTGCATGTTCTTCACATGTATCCCAAAACCTAAAATGCAATAAAAAATAAATAAATAAATAAAGAGTCAAGCAGGTGCCTGTTAAATTGGACATCAAGGGCTATGGGAGAACAGGTGTCACATAAGCAGACAACTTCAATATAAACCACAAAGCCACTGGGCACAGTGGCTCACACGGGTAATCCCAGTACTTTGGGAGCCCGAAGTGGGCAGATCACATGAGGTCAGGAGTTCAAGACCAGCCTGGCCAACATGGTGAAACCGCATCTCTACTAAAAATACAAAAAGAAAAAAAAATTAGGCATGGTGGCAGGTGCCTGTAATGCCAGCAACTTAGGAGGTTGAGGCAGGAGAATCACTTGAACGTGGGAGGCAGAGGTTGCAGTGAGCCAAGATCCCGCCACTGCACTCCAGCTTGGGCAACAAAGCGAGACTCTGTCTCAAAAAAAAAAAAATACAAGGTATGAAAGGTGATCCAGAAATTAGGTCAATTGATATAACAATCAGAAACAAGAACAAGAACACTAGCAGGTTTATGTATCACCAGGCATGACCTCAAGCCTCACCCCAGGTGGTTGTTAAAGAGGCCCAGGTATCCTCAGGTTAAATATTAAATTAGACATGGGCATTCTGCCCTCTTGGCCCTTAATAAATACCCCTGCAAATACCACAGCAGTTCAGTCACTCACTGTAGAACTAGATGAGTTAGCAAGAAAAAACCTTGTCAGTGTTGGCATCTCATTCCTTTGTCCCCAAAATTGTATGTCCTAGGAGTCATCTCAGCATAGAGAGGAGATAGAAGCAGCAGGAGTAGAGTGAGACTTATGGCATTTCCCCCGAGATTGGGAAGGGGATAGAATATTGTGATTTCTTTGAGAGTTAGGAATCTGCAGGGGCAGATTAGGCTAATATATTTTCAAAGTAACCACTACTTACAGAGGGAGAGATATTTGACATACCACATTCAAAAGCAGGAACTGGGAAAATCAAGCCATCTCCTATGTATTTCCTAATAATTTGAGACTCTTTAATAAAAGAGTTCCATTTATTTGAATTCAAGCTAGTTTCAGTATGCCTTTTTTACCTATTAGTATGAACTGACACGGGAAAACACAATAAAGTTTATAAAGTCACATCATATAAATCATAGATGCCCCCACCTTCCCAGCTCACCTCATTTTTAGCTGTAACTAAAATACTAGTTATAATAGGCATTACAGACATAGTTACTGTTAATACCACCAGGCCTCCCATATCACCCCAACCTCAGCCTACATGCAATTAAACTATCAATAACTATTTCATCAATTTTCAAGTTGCCTAGAAATAGGCCGTATCTCTGAATCATTTATACTCTAAATCTCACATGGCTACCTCCAAACCTTCCAGTTCTCTTTGCTTAATTCTTACTGTCTTCAAGCTCCTCAAAACTTCTTGTCTCTTGATCCTTCTATAATAATACTCCTAATAGCCTTCCCTTGCCTTTATTTTTATTACCATTCATCCAAAAATTTTAAAAAGTCTGTCATTTGAATCACTCACCTAAGTATATCTTTATAAACTCCTCTGTATTCTTTTCATTCTGCTATATCCATTCCAAAATAACTCTAGGCCTGGATTAATATTTTCCCTTACAAAATTTATTAGAAACAAAAATAGTCAATCCTGTAAACTGGTGCAAACGCAAATCCCAACTCCAACTTTAGTTCGATTCTCAATATAGTATAGCAATCTTCCTGTTTCTCTCAAGAGAGTTCTCTCCTATTTTCTAATAACTGTTCTGAAATTTGTCACCAAGCAATCATTGTGAGGATTAAATACTTCAATACCTGCTAACTTAATTTTAGCCAATGATCTCTCTTCCTTACATTGCTTACAAAAATATAGGCCATGAAAAGAGTTTAACATGAAGACTATTCCTTACCTAAAAAACTCATGTGCATCTCTACCAATAGCTCCTCCCAGCTAGTCGTCCTGAAAGAAATGTCCCTCCATTTGCAAAAGGCTGACCAGGCGCGGTGACTCACACTATAATCCCAGCACTTTGGGAGGCTGAGGCGGGTGGATCAGGAGGTCAGGAATTTGAAACCAGCCTGGCCAACATCGTGAAACCCTGTCTCTACTAAAAAGACAAAAAATTAGCTGGTCGTGGTGGCATGTGCCTGTAATCCCAGCTGCTCAGGAGGCTGAGGCAGGAGAATCACTTGAACCTGGGAGGCAGAGGTTGCAGTGAGCCGAGATTGTGCCACTGCACTCCAGCCGGGACAAAAGAGCAAGACTCTCCCTCAAAAAAAAAAAAAAAAGCTAACAATTCATTAATCTTTGCTCAAAGTAAAAAAAAATAATATTGGCTAAGTCAAAGGCAAGTCTTTCCAACTCTGGAGAGAAATATTTCCTTAGTCCCAGCTGGTCTAACCTCTTTCTCTCTCCTTCCTTTTACATATTTCTTGGGGAACAAATATCTTTGTGTCTGTCTCCAGGCACTCACCTCTTGATTACACTGTGACTACCATAACCAAGCTTCTGCCCTATGAACCTGCTGTCCCCAAGGCCCCATGATTGCTAAATCCAAAGAATATACTTTAACTTTTATTACATTTGTCTTTTGGGCAGCATTTGACATTAGAGAAAAAATAGTTTCAAATTGCAAATCTGTAATAATAACAATAACAACTACCACACACTAAGTACCTGATAAGTGCTAAGTGTTTTATACACATTGCCTTATTTAAGCCTCACAATGATCTGATCTCACTAATGAGAAAATGGAGGTAAAGTAACTTGCCAATAGATATATAGAGAGTAAGACAAAGAACTCAGTTTTTGAATCAGGGCTGACTTTAAAATCCATTCCCTTAATGACTATGCTATTTTCAGACCTATGTAGCATGCTGCCTACTGGCCAGTCCCTCTTAGATGTTACAGGGGAAATTCAAAATGACCAAGGCTAAATCTAAAGATACCTTAACCCCAAACAAACCTTTCTTCCAGTATTACCTACTTCTCTAAATGGTACCATTATCCATCAAATTGCCCAAATCAGAAACAAGAAAATTTTCTTTAAAAATGTTCCATCTTCCAAGGCCTACATCAAACTGATCATTTAATTCTGTCAACTACATTACCTTAACTTCTCTCCAATCCACCCATCTCCACTTTCCAAGTTTTGGATGAGGCCCTCATCATGTCTTGCCATGACAACTACGAAAACTTCTGAGACAGAATTCTCATCTACAGCGTCATCCCCTTCTAATCAATTCTCCACACACTGTCAAAGTGATTATTCTCAAGCTCAAATGTTGGTGAGAATGTAGACCACCTGGATCATTCCCACAGTGCTGCTGATGGGAAAGCAAAACGGTACAGCCACTCTGCAAAATAATTTAACAGTTTCTTTAAAGCACTAAATACTTCTCATGTTACCCAGAAATTGCCATCCTGGGCATTTACCTCAGAAATGAAAATTTAGTCTATATAAAAACTTACATATGATTTTTCATAACAGTTTTATTTATAATAGCAAAAAACTGGAAATAATCAAAATGCCAATCAATAGATGAATGGTTAAACAAATTGTGAGTATATCTGTAAATAAACTGAACAAACTATTGATACACACAACTTGGATGCAAGGGTATTATACTAAGTGGGGGAAAAAAGCACCCATCTCAAAAGGTTACATGTATGATGATTCTGCTTATACAACTTTCTTGAAATGACAAAATTAGAGATTAAATCCATGGTGCAGTAAAATAGACACTTAACAATTTACCATCACAGAGTACTACCTGAAAGAATGACCCAACGCACCTGACTTTGTTTCATGTAACTTGAAACCTATTCGGCATGAAAAAAAAAGCAGCTACACAGAGGACAAAGATCATGTAGAAAAGACAAGAAACAAGCAAATGACTATATTCCACAGGAAGCAACAACAACAACAAATCCTGAGGAGAGAGAAAAATGTGATGTCCAGAGTTAGCATATTTTAATGCTCAAATGTCCAATTTCCAGCAAAAACATTATAAAGCATGCAAAGAAACTAGATAGTATGGTCTATTTACAGAAGAAATTAATACGAGTTCTAAGGAAGAACAAACACTGAACTTATTAGACAATAATTTAAAATCACCTGTCTTTTTTTTTTTAATTTTTTTTTTTTAAATAAAGACAGGGTTTCACCATGTTGGTCAGGCTGGTCTTGAACTCCTAACCTCAGATGATCTGCCAGCTTGGCCTCCAAAGTGCTTGGATTACAGGCATGAGCCACCATGCCCAGCCTAAAATCACCTGTCTTAAATATGCTCAGACAGCTAAAGGAAACCACAAAGAGTTAAAGGAAACCAGGAGAATGATGTCTTAACAATAGAAAATATCAACAAAGACAGAAATTATCAAAAGAAACCAAGTAGAAATTGTGAAGCTGAAAAGTACAACTGAAATAAAAATTCAGAGGGTTGCAATAGCAGATTTGAGCAGGCAGAATAAAGAATGAGTGAACTTAAAACTGTCAATGAAAATCAAAATTATCCAGACTGAGAAGCATAAAGAAAAAAGAATGGCTGGCCGCCGTGGCTCACATTTGTAATCTCAGCACTGTGGGAGGGTGAGGCAAGAGGATTGCTTGAACCCAGTAGTTCAAGACTAGCCTGGGCAACATAGCAAGACTCTGTCTTTACAAAAATTAAAACCAAAAAAATTGTTTGCTGGGTATAGTGGTGCATGTCTGTAGTTTGAGCTACTTGGAAGGCTGAGATGGAAAGACATCTTGAGCCCAGGAGTTCAGGTATGCAGTGAGCCAGCCATAATTGTGCCTGTCGGCCTGGGTGACAGAGCCAGACTCTGTCTTAAATAAAAATAAAATAAAATAAAGAATAATTATTGGAGTCTTTAAAAATCTATGGAAATAATCAAGAGTACCACCATACATATTACAAGAGTCCCAGAAGGAGAGGAAAAATAAAACTGTGGGGAAAAAAAATATTGAATAAATAACCAAAAACTTCCCAGATTTGGGAAAAACCCAAGAATCTCAACAAACTCCAAGAAAGATAAACAGTTCCACACTGAGACACATTATAATCAAATTGTCAAAAGACAAAGACAAAAAAAAGAATCTTAAAAGCAGTGAGAGAAGAGATTTGTCACATACAAGTGATTCTCAATCATAAGAGCATCTAATGTCTCATCAGAAACTATGTAGGCAAGAAGGCAGTGGGATAACATATTCAAAATGCTGAAAGAAAAAGACTATCTACCAAGAATTCTATATTCAGCAAATGGTCATTCAAAAACAATGGAGAAATTAATACATTAGCATGTAAATAAAAGCTGAAGAAGTGTGTCACAAGTAGATCTATATTATAAGAAATACTAAAGGGAGTTCTTCAGACTTAAATGAAAGAAAACTAAACAGCAACTCAAAGCTATAAGAAGAAATCAAGAAGTTAGATAGATATAACCACATCTTTAAATACAAAAGCCAGGACTGATATATTTTTGGTGTGTAGTTCCTCTTTTTTATATGATTTAAAAGACAAGTGCATAAAATAATTACAAATCTATGTTAATGGACACACAATGTATAGAGATGTAATTGGTAATAATGGAAACATAAAGGAGAGGACTCAGCTGCTTAGGAGCAGAGTTTTTGTATGCTGTTGAAACTAAGTTGGTATCATTTCAAATGAGGCTATTATAGATTTAGGTGGAAACAACCCAAATGTCAGTGGAGGAACAGGTAAATAAAATGTGGTACACACACAATCACACATACAATATGGAATATTGTTCAGCCATAAAAAGGAATAAAGTACTGATCTACAGTGTACAATTTTTGAGGTACATAAACCTCAGAAAAAAAAACTGTGAAATAATCTAGACATTAAAGTCCATATTGTAATCCTGCATGATTCAATTTATATGAAATATCTAGTTAGGTAAATTCATAGAGACAGGAAGAAGATTGGTGGTTGTCTAGTACTGTGGGAAGGGGAGAAGAGAGAGTGACTGCTTAAGAGTTATGGGATTTCCTTTTAGGATGATAAAAAATGTTTTACAGGTGGTGGTTGCAGAACATTGTGAATGCACTAAATATCACTGAATTGTACACTTTAAAACTGTTACTTTAAGTGAATTTTACCTCGGGATTTTTTAAAAATTAAAAGCCCTGACCATGCAGAAACATGAAAATATTCATATTGTATTACAATTGCATACCACAGGCAGTTATTTTTTTAAAGAGGAAACAGAAAATAATAGCATGCACTGCACAGAGTAATGTTAAGTAATGCTTTTAAAGCTTTTCTTTTAGTTAAGTGTAGTTTTGTATAATTATTAGGTTATAATGTACAATATTTCTTACTGTGGATTGCAACAAAAAAATGGAAAGTGCCTGAAAATAAAATCTTACTGCTACACTCTTTTAATTATTTTTCTGTGACAGGCATGGAAGCATGCAACTCTGATCTTTTGTTTAAAAAAAAAAGGTCACTGAGCTGTGAGGAGTGCAGTTTGTTGGGAAAAGCAGCAAAGGAGAAAGGACTTACAAGTTAACTGACAGCCTCTGGCTGCAAAGCCTTTGAGATCTCTTAAAGCCTTTGTGCTAAGGCCATGTTCTTCCCAGGCAGCCTCCAGCCTGGCAGATACCAGGGCCTGGCCTTGTCTGCCCACTGCAGGACTTCTCTTCCTACTGGGTTAGCCAAGACTCTGTCAAATCTCCATTGCAATCTTAGACTGCCCCTACCCAATTCCACTTGCATCAATCTTTCCTTTTACAAATGTCAGATCTATATCAAGATCTGAAGATTTACCAGGTCCCGTTCTTCTTCCTTCTCTTTAGTCTTTCACAAGATCTATTTCCCAATAATCCTACTTCCAACTTGGCATCAGCTTCTTGGGTGATGCAAACTGATACATCCTTATAGCTCTTATCACAATTTGTAATTGATATGTGTGTATATGTTGCCTCCATCACATAGCAATTTCCTCGGCAGCCTTTTTCACTGAAGGGTCCTCCTCTCACAAAACCTGGATAACTTCCTCATTGACTCCTTCCTGTAGCCTATATAGAGGAATAGTGGTTTTACTTTGTGCTTTACATAATGGCATCCAGCGAAGAAACTAAGAGGGGGCTGAAATCTTGTTTCAGGGCTTCAACTGTCAAGAGTAGAATTTCTCAACCATGGCACTACTGACATTCAAAAATAGTTAATCCTTTGTAATGGTGGGGGGCTGTCCTGTGAACACTATGATGTTTAGTAGTATATCTGTCCTCTACTTACAAGATGCCACTGGTACCCTCCCTAATTGTGACATTGATAAATGTCTCCAGGCATTGCCAATTGTCCCCAGGGGGGCAAAACTGTTCCTGCTTGAGAACCCTTAGCCTTGATGAAACAGCATTTTTCTACTTTCTCCCAAAGTGTCACATGGTCAGTTAGTAGTCCTGCTAGAACTTATCATGGTCCTGGGAATATTCCTCCAGGCTAAGCAGGCCCAGATTCCCTGGTAGCAACTGGCACACAGTGTGAAGCTTGCAGTCTCTTCCTTTTACTTCCATTTTTTAGACCCTACATGGGTCTGCATGTGTTTCCATGTGTTATAGGCCTAGGATGGGACAGATTATCCCATGTGGCTGACTGTGAACTGCAAATACATATCCAATCATCTTCTCATTATGGTCTCCCCTCCAAGCAGACAGAAACTTAAAAGATGGCCAACCCAGGGAAGCACTGAACCCACCTTTGCAAAATTATGACTGAGACAGTGAAAGAGATCTAACTTAACTGACTCCATCTTGCTTCTAACCGCCACACTGAAGTAACTTTGGGAGAAATTTAAGTTTGTAGTTTATAGTTTAAACAAAGACGGTAACAACCGTTTCCCAAAGCAGACCTCCTTCTTGCCTAGAGACTAGATGGCCTTTGTAGAACTAACATCAGCCACAATATTAGAAATTATGGTTTGCAACTGGAGATTACAAGATTCTGGCCCTCCCTAATCTGCTCCTAAGATCAGTACTTGAGGTATTTTGCAGACCCAGCACTTAGGGGATCAGCTGGCACCACCCAGATCAATAAACTGGTTCATTTGATCTTGTGACCTCCCACCCCCAACCCAGGAACTGACTGAGCACAAGAACACAGCTTCCACTACCTGTGATTTCATCCCTGACCAATCAGCACTCTAGTTCACTGGCTTCCCACTGCCCACTAAGTTATCCTTAAAAACTCTGATCCCAGAATGCTCAGGGGAGACTGATTTTAGTAATAATGAAACAGTAGTCTCCCACACAGCCAGCTCTGCATGAATTACTCTTTCTCTATTGCAATTACCCTCTTTTGATGAATCGGCTCTGTGTAGGCAGCAGGTAAGGTGAAACCCTTGGGCAGTTACAGCATGTTGACATTAATGGACAGATGAACACTGTCCCTTGGCCACTAGGCCTTCTCATCACACTTTGTTATCCACAAACTGTTTAATTCAGTTTTGCTTGGAAAATTATTAGTCATCTTATGTAAATTCCTGTGGCCATTCATGTTGGAGCATACTACATGCTACTTCTTTCTCACGTGAAAAGTGGCTAATTTTAAAAAGTGTGCATTTCTAAGTGCCTGCCATTAATATTTCAGGGTTCCTATTTTGTCTAAATGTGTGAGCCACGGCCATCTTCATCGGACACAGAAACCTCAGTTTCAGATGCTTTGAAATCGGAATGCTTATCCCTTCAAACTTCCTCTATCAAAGTATATTTCATACACGCCATTTAACCTGTTTTAAGGTGGGCTTTTCCCACAAACCTAGTGCAAATCCATGTCCAACCATTTTCTCATTAAGATGTACCAGCAACAAACTTCATTTTATTCAGTTAAATTTGCTTCCTTTCTCCTACCTCCAATTGTTGTTTTTCAATACTTGCATTGATGTGGATGTTTTAAATTTATATTTTGGATTCTGATTATTTGGTGTAGACACAGGACTTAGGAGGGATTGCAAAAGTCACTTTACAAAATTAATCCATTACGACCTTTTCAGTATAGGACTCTAAGTCTTAACGAGAAAATGTGATATATGACCAGGAAGCTGACCAATTTTCTTAGATGAACGATAAAATAAAAAGAAACTCTCTTGTCACAAATGCAGGTGAGGGGGGGAAGAGGACAGACTTCATGCAGGATTCGAATTGGACAGGATTCAGGGCTGAAAACACGCCTTACTACCCTGGCTTCCCCTTCTCTATTTTCAAGACTGAACCAATGAGCCCTATACAAGGCAAAGGATACACCCGTTACTTCGCGGTGGTTAGAGTGGAGATACATTGGGTGCAGTCTAAGGAGGGACGCAGTCTGGAGGCCACTGTTACAAACTGCACACTGAAACCTGGAGTTGTCAAGATTAATGTATCTAGAATGTGAGGTTATTAAAAACAAAATTTTAAAATCACTTCCTGGTCCGGTGCAGTAGGCTTGCCTGTGTAATCCCAGCACTTTGGGAGGCCGAGATGGGAAGATCGCTTGAACCCACGAGATCGAGACTAGCCTGGGCAACGTGGTGAAACCTGCTCTCTACAGAAAAAAAATTTTAAATTAGACAAGCCTCGTCGCGCGCGCCTGTAGTTACAGCTACTGGGAGGCTGAGGTGGGAAGACCCCTTGGAGTTCCAGGCTACAGTGAGCCATTATTGTGCCAATGCACTCAGGCCTGGGCGACACAGAGAGACCCTGTCCCCCACCCCCCCAAAAAAATCACACTTCTTGCGGAAACGGTTGAAACTAAACATCCCACTTTGTGCGTAACTTTATATTCAATCCATCATTCTCTCAAAAACAAAATGTTCTTTCTCCGCCTCAAACATGGAGGACTGAGAAAAACAGAAGTTCTCTCAAACCCACGGAGCACGCAGATTTCCTGGGATTGGAGGGACAGCAGCCGCTACAGCGCACAGCCCGTAGGGGAGGACGGCAGCTAGGAAGGGCCAAACTTCACCGCAGTAGCGCGCTTGCGGCTTGCGGCTTGCGGCGTCTCTGACGTCAGCCTTGCTGCGATAGAGTTATCACTGGAGGAATGGGGGCATTCAAGTTGGGCGCGTGCCCTGCGAAGACGAAACGAATTTTGAGTACAACTAGAGGAGCTCGCCCCCTGTCTGTGACAGCTTACGGTCGCCTACTTTTTGTGGACACACTGCGGTGCACGAGTGCGGAGGCCGCCAGAAATTTGCTTGCGTCCCCGTGAGACGCACGGTGGCGCAATTCCTGAGCCTACCAATCCCGGGCTGACTGGAGGGCGGGCTCTTCAAATTTGAATTGCGGAAGTGTTGTGGGTGTTACAGAATCTCGCGGAGGAGGTAAGCGTCCCTTGGGGCTCGGCCGCCGCGGCAGGGGCCACCGTGGGCCTGAGGCGCGAGCCCCGCGGCTTCCGGCCCTCCCTCCGCACGGAGCCAAGCCTGGACTGCCACAATCTCGCCCAGCCAGGCCCTTCACCCAAGGTACGTCCTCCCCACGCCCTTCGCTAGCCTCCCGCCGCGAGTCCCCGCAGGTGGTGGGCGTCCCGCCCGTTCAGCATCTCGGCACACGCGGTTTTATTATTAATTTTTGTAGATTTCTGGCTTTGGTACTGATTTTACAGCTGTGGACTCGATGTTTATTTGTTACGTGTCTATTGTAGAGTGGAACACGATTGCTCACATTTATTTCAATGGTGAACGTTTTTTGTTCTGAAGTCACTTCTTTTTTTAAAAAAAGAGAAAAGTAGGAAAATTGTGTGCCTTAGTACCCAGCTCTTCCCCTTGGGGCCCCAGGACCCAGGATTACAGAAGCAATTCATCCATTTAGCTTATGTTTTCTTCTGGTTAAATTGCATACTTGTTGCAAACAACTTTAAGATGTTAATAAAATTACTTAGAAAATGGTCGGGCGCGGTGGCTCATGCCTGTAATCCCAGCACTTTGGGAGGCCGAGGCGGGTGGATCATTTAAGGTCAGGAGTTCAAGAAAATGATAGGCCACTTCATCCTGCCCTTCAGAGATAACACTGTTTACAATTTGGTTCACTTGCTTCCGAGTTTTTCTCTATGCTTATCTGTGTTTTATTTATTTATTTATTTTTACAGAAATGCAGTTATATGTTCTGTTCTGCTACTTTCTTTTTCACTTTAATATTTCTTGGATTTTTTGCCATGTAAGTACATATATATCTTTTTGTTGAATACATAGAGTAAATTGTATGGATGTGGCGGAATTTATTTTGTCCTTTAGTGGTGGACATCTGGGTTGTTTAATTTCATTTTATACTGCAGATACTGCAGCATGAACTTCCCTGTGTAGTAGTTGTTGGTAAAGAACTTAGACTTTGGAGGTAGAATCTATCTTTCTCACTTACTGTTAAGTGAACCTTGGCCAGGTTACTTAACCACCTATACCTTAATTTCTCTTTTTTCAAACTGGGAATGATAACAGTACTTGACTGTTTAGAGTTGCTGTTAGATTATATAGTGACTGGCATGTAAATATTCAGTGAATATCGGCTATTATGATGCATATATATTTGCATTCTTATGTAGGTGTTTCTGTAGGAAAAAAAAAACAAGTTAGAAGTGGAATTTCCGTGTCAGTGGTATGCAGACTTGCATTTTGAAATTAATCTTTACAAATGTGATATGAAAAAGAAGTCTCACTGTTTTAGTTTGCATCTTTACTAAATCTTAGATTTAGTAAAATCAGATGTCACTTGACTTGTTTATTGACCTTTTCTATTTCTTCTATTAATTGCCTTTCATGTCCTGTGACCATTTTCTGTTTTCAACATTTTTTTTTAAATTGTTTCATTAGGTCTCTTTGTTACGTAAGTTAGCCCTTTGTCATAGGTGCTGAGTACCTATTTCAAGTGTATCATTTACCTGTTAACTTAAAATTCTATTTCCGCCCGCCCCCGAATTCTTTCTCCTAGTTTTGATTAGTGTGCTCTGGGATTTTTGACCCATTGCATAGCAATAGTTACTACTGTTGCTACCACTACAGTAAATTCTTACAAGAAGTTTCCATCTTTTGGGAAGAGGAGTAGTTGTATTCAGGATCATATACATAACAATTGTTTAGCTTTAGTTCTGTGTTTATATGTGTCACTTGTAACTGCCTGGGATATGTTCTGAGAAATACATTCACAGGTTATTTTTGTCATTGTGCCAGTATCATAGAGTGTACTTATAAAAACCCAGGCTGTATGTTATAATCTGTTGCTCCTAGGCATCAAACCTGTACAGCATGTTACTTTACCGAATACTGTTGGCAGTTGTAACACAGTGATAAGTATTTGTGTATATAAACATATCAAAATATAGAAAAGGTACAGTAAAAATAAGGTATAATCCCATGGGACCTCCGTATGTGCGGTCTGATACCATTATGCAGTGCATGACTGTGGTACAAATGCTATGGCCAGCCCTTTCCTACGTGGTTTTCCCATTCTCATTTCTTTATGTTGAAAATTTTTTTTCCCCAGTACATCAGCATTTGTCAGCTTTTAGAATAAGTTTTAAGGATTAGATTTTCCAAACAACTTTAAGCAGTCGTTGAAAAGAGACATACTTTCTCCAGTCTGAGAGGGAACTAACAATGAGTGACCTCTATGTGTTAGGTCAACAAATGTGCTTGGTTGGCTTCAGGACAAGCTATTCTTTCCTCCACCTGAGGGCTGCCAGTTATTTAATCTCCACTAGTGTCTTTGTTTCATCAGAGGCTGATTTATTTTGCTCTTTTAACTAGGAGGGAAATGGAGCTTCAGATCTGTCTTGGTTTATCTAGAGCCAGTGTTTTTTTTTTTATTATTTACTTTGCAAAGCCTCTGTGGTCAGTGGAAATTGTAGACGATTTTTTTTCTCTGCATTCTGTCTTTAACAAACCCCTGGCAAATATTGGCTGCTTGTTTTTGAGTTATGTTGAGTTGCTATTTATCACATGGTGGGAAAAAGGTCTCCTAGAGCAACTTTCTGTGTCTTTGGGAGGGGAAGTGGAATTTGAAGGCTTTTCAGAATCTTGGCTATCCAACCTTTATCCTACTACTTGCCTGAATTGGGGGCAAAGATGTTAGGAAACAGAAATCTCTGTGCTGGTTCTTGGAACCTTTTTCTATGTCACCGCAATTACCTGCCTTTAAATGGAGACAGTTCTGCATGTCCATTACAGATTGGGTCTGTTTTCAGTGCTCCTAGCTTATTTGCAGTTTTTACTTTCTGTTCCAACAAAGTGAGACTGCTTTGCAGTTTTCCAGTTTATTCTTTTTTTTTTTTTTTGAGATGGAGTCTCACTTTGTTGCCCAAGCTGGAGTGCAGTGGCGTGATCTCAGCTCACTGCAACCTTGAATGGTTTTTTTTTTTTACCTTTTATTAGAATAGATCATTGTAGTTGCTACCTTAAAATGTAAGTGCCTAAAGGGAAAAATTATATTTGTAAAACTTTATCTTTTGTAACCTAATGTATTGCCATATGCATATATCATTTATTTATTATTTTTTTTGAGACAGGGTCTTTCTCTGTCACCCAGGCTGGAGTGCAGTGGCACAATCATGGCTCACTGCAGCCTTGACTTCCCAGGCTCAAGTGATCCTCTCTGCTCAGCCTTCCAAGTAGCTAGACTACAGATGTGTGCACCATCACACCCAGCTATTTTTTTAAGTAGACTTTAACAAAAATAAAATCTTAGTCTGATTTGTGAGCTATAGATTATCTAGCATTGTTATGAACCAGTTTAAACATTTTAATTAGTATAGTGTTGTGGAAAGCATATAAACTTTAAACATTTTCTGCACCTAAACGTGATAAAGGCTGATTTTACATTGAACTACAGGTTTCTGTGGGTCCCTGCTGAAGTTCTATCTGAAAACTGTGCTTAAGTGAATTTTCTGTTAGAAGAACTTGCTTGCTACTGTCCTGTCAAGATGATTGCAACACCTTTGAAACATCCAAGAATTTACTTACCTTCAGAGACATCGTCTCAAAGGAAAAATCTACCCATGGATGCAATCTTTTTTGACAGCATACCCTCAGGCACACTTACTCCTGTAAAAGATTTGGTGAAATATCAGAACTCCTCTTTAAAGTTCAATGACCATAAAAAGAATCAGTTCCTAGAAATGACAACTTTTAACAATAAAAATGTATTTCAATCAACCATGCTGGCAGAGGCTGCCATCTCCAGGAGTTCTCTTGATATCAGTGCTATAAAGCCCAACAAGGATGGATTAAAAAATAAAGCAAACTGTGAATCACCAGGAAAAATATTTCAGAGAATGAAAGAAAAAGTACTGCGTGACAAGCAAGAACAGCCATCAAGAAACAACAGTTTGTTGGAACCACAGAAAAGTGGAAATAATGAAACCTTCACTCTACTGCAGCATACCTACCTCTGTGAAGAAAAGGAAAACAACAAATCATTACAGTCAGATAACAGTTCACTAAGAGGTTAGTTTTATGTGTTAGCTAAAAAGCTGTAATGTCTTAAGTGTTTAATGTGTCAGACACTGTTTTCGGTGCTAGAATATAGCTGTTGGCAAAATGGACAAAAATCCTTGCCTTTGTGTAACTCACATTCACATGGTGGGAAGACATAATGAACATATTAAATAAGTAATTTTTATGACATAATAGAAGAGGAAAAGTGGAAAGAGAAAAAGAAGAAAAAGAATTAGGATGATGGGGAAGAATTGGAGGGGGATGTAATTTTCAGTGAAGTGGTCAGAGTAAGCTTCAAAAAGATGGAAATTTGAGCCCACAAAATTGAATGAGGTAATAGATACATGTATCTTGAGGAATGGGGAAGGATGATCTAGGCAGGTAACAGCTATTACAAACACCTTGAAATAGGAGCATGCCTGACACGTTGAAGGACTAGCTATGAAGTTAGTGTATCACGGAGTAATTAGATAGCGCTGAGGAGGGAGAAATAAAGGGTAAGTCAGATAATATAAGGGCCTTATAGGTAAATGTAAGAGTTTTGCCTTTTACTTTGAGCAGAATAAGCCATTGGAGGGTTTTGAGCATGTGAATGACAAGATCTGAATTATGAGGTTTTTTGGTTTTTTTAATTAACCATTGAGTACAATGACTTAAGTTTTTAAAATACTGCTCTGGCTGTTCTGAAATAGAGTTACTACAGGAAGCCAGATGACAGCCAGTGTTGGCTAGGTTCATGTGTTAGTAGTGAAGATCTAGGTGGCTGGACTCTGGCTGTGTTTTGAAGGTATAGCCAATACGGTTAGCTCATAGATTGGGTGTGGAATATAAGACAAAAAGATATAAAGGACAGCTCAGGGTGTTTTTTTTGTTTTGTTATCTGATTGTGGCCTAAGCAACCAAGTGGATGATTTAACTGAAATGGAACAGACTGAAGGAGGAATGAAGTGCAGGCTCAATAGTTAAGATTTTTGTCATGTTAATTTTGATAATGTCTATTAAAAGTCTAAGTTTAGGTATTAATTAGGTTATTGGAAAAAACTAATGGGAATATAAGGGAATGATCAAGGCGAGAAAAGTACATTTGGGAATTTCTAGCACCTAAATGATATTTCAAAAGCAGTGAGATTAGATGAAGTCATCAAGGAGTAAATGTAGAAAGAAAAGACATTCAAGACCTGGGTCCTTGTGTACTCCAGCATTTGGAAGGTAGAATAAAGAGTAGAAAGGCCAGCTGAGTGTCGTGGCTCACGCCTGTAATCCCAGCACTTTGGAAGGCCGAGGCAGGCAGATGACCTGAGGTTGGGAGTTCAAGACCAGCCTGACCAACATAGAGAAACCCTGTCTCTACTAAAAATACAAAATTAGTCAGGCGTGGTGGTGCATGCCTGTAATCCCAGCTACTCAGGAGGCTGAGGCAGGAGGGTCTTGAACCTGGGAGGTGGAGGTCGTGGTAAGCCGAGATCATACCATTGCATTCCAGCCTGGGCAACAAGAGCGAAGCTCTGTGTCAAAAAAAAAAAAAAAAAAAGTAGAAAGGCCACTGAGAATACCAGGAGAGTGACACAGTGAAAGCCCAGAGAATGAAGTACTTTAAGTTGGGAGTTGTCAGCTGTCTACTGCTTCTAATTGGTCAAGTAGGCTGAGATTCTGCTGCTCGATTCAGCAATATGAAGTCTTTGGTGACTTTTTAAGGGTGGTTTTGGAGGAATGGTAGCAATGAAAACATTTGAAAGAGTTCAAGAGAGAACATGACAGGAGGAATTGGCAATAGTGAACATAGCTCTTTTTGCAGGGGAGCAAAGAAATAACGGCAAGGGTAGTTTAAAGTTTTATCATTTTTAATACTTGGTGAAATGCAGCATTTTTGTATGCTGCTAGGAATAATGGAGTAGGAAGAAAAAAATTGAAATTGTTAGTATGATGCCCTTTAGTAATTGATTGAGAGGAAATATAATCTAATGCATCATTAGAGATTTGACCGAACACAACAGACAAATTGTTAACAGAAAAGAAAGCCGTTTACACAGATGTTGGTGGGTCATTATTGTGTGACTTCACAAATAATCTGAAATAAGAAGTAAAGTCATCAGCTGAGCGAATATGGAAAGCAGGTATTGAAGTTTGAGGAGGTAGAGGTTTGAAAAGTTTGGGAGAGGCGTAAATTGGATTTCCTGGGTAACACAGAAGAGCTGTTTAAGATATGTGGACATGAATTTAAACTGGAACCACTAAATATGACTGTGAGTTTTCCTTTAACCCTGTGTAGCTGCTTAGGTGCTGGTGTAGAATAGAGAGGGAGTTAGATTTAACTGGGTTGTAATTTTGCCAAATAGAATAAAGTGACAGAGGACAGAGGAGTTGAGGGTGTGTGGGAAGGAGTCATAGTGAAATTTAAGTTGATCAATGAGGGCAAAGGATCTGAAGGAGATGAGGGATTGTGAAGAAGTATACATTTTGTTTGGTTAGTCACTGGATTGGAGAGAATGATCTGGAAAGATAGACACTACAACAGTTGAAATTGAGATTTCAATGAGTGTCAGTCATTGATAATGAAAGATATTTTACATGTATTCTCTCTCTCTCTCTCTCTCTCTCTCTTTTTTTTTTTGAGACGGTGTTTCAGTCTTGTTGCCCAGGCTGGAATGCAATGGCATGATCTCAGCTCACTGCAACCTCTGCCTCCCAGGTTCAAGCGGGTCTCCTGCCTCAGCATTCCTGAGCAGCTGGAATTACAGGCATGCGTCACCATGCCTGACTAATTTTGTATTTTTAGTAGAGATGATTTTTTCCATGTTGTTCAGGCTGGTCTCGAACTCCCGAACTTAGGTGATCTGCTCACCATGGCCTCCCAGAGTGCTGGGATTACAGGCATGAGCCACCGAGCCTGGCCTTATTGTCTCTTTTAATCCTTTCAACAAACACTGTGGGTAGGTACCCATTAGAAGTCTGTAAATGGGGATTATAGAGAGAGTAAGTCTGCTTGCTGTATGTCTCATAGGTAACAAGTGATAGGCTGAGAATTAAATATAGCTATCTCTTAGAAAGCCCATGTTCGTAACCACTATACAGTAGGTTGTAGGTATATTGTTGAATTTCCAAGACAGTGACATATTCCAGCACAATTTTCTAAGAGAGTTTTGGGGGAAGAAGTGGGGAGACTCATAAAGTCGTCTGTTTGTCATATAGCCTAGGATAAAAGGAAGAAGCAAATGAATAATGCAGATTAAAGTGTTTAAATATAATAAGGTAGCATTCGAGAGTAAGAAATACCTGTTTTGAGAATTTGGTGACCCTTTCCCCCAGAAAATATACACACAAATACAAACACAAATTTTGAATATGGTTTTAGAAACCTTTTAGAGAGTCTACATGAACCTTGGATTCCCAGATAAGTGAATAAATATAACTTGTTGCATTTGATTGAATTACCACTGAATTGCCTTGCCATTTCCAGTAGAATGAGTTAAAGATACAGAAACTTATCATTTCTTTTTGTGACACATTGTTATAACAAAATCTTAATATATATTAAGATTTCTGAGATCAAAGTGGCATACTTATTAAAGCATAGTCACTACCAGTTTTTTGAAGTATAAGATTTAAAATTAAACATATAAGATAATTATTCTCGTGATCAAATTTTAAGTCTATTATCACCCCCTTTTTGTGTGAAAGAAACTACATTTGAGAAACATTAAACTTCAAAGATCTAGGAAGTAAAGCATAATAAAATGTAAGCCATGCTATTAGTCCTTATTTGTTTTAGTTGAGAAACCTTCAACTTCTGAGCATTTGGAGGCCTACTAAAAAGCTGTCTAAAGGACATAAATTATGGTTGAGTCTGCTGTTGCATCTCAACATTTTAATTTTTAAAGAATAAGTTCGAACTCTTTGTCTTTCATGCTCTCGAAATTTACAGCAAGCAGAGCAGAATCAGAGTTTTCAAGACTGCGTGACACTTTATGTTATAATCTTGACATATACACATCGAATTTGTGGCAGCACCAGAATTCCAGATCTCTAGGTTTCTAAGTCTAATACTTTTGTCTAAAGCTGGCAGGTTGTCTTGGAGAAGGTTTTAAAAAATTCTTCCTCATCATAATGTTGGTATAGAGAACGGGGTATAGGTATGAAAAGATAATACAGTGAAAAATGTATGTAATTATCATATATTGCAAAAGTACTATACTGGTTTGATCATTACTAAATCTGAGTGTCTTTGTTTCAAGAATTTTAGAAACCGTTTTTTTCTTTGTGACTAATAAAATTCAACTTCTTCTTTCTTTAAAAAACAAAACCTTAACCTCAGTCCAGGAAGTTCCTGCAGAATCATCAAATAATGATACTTTCCTCCTGGTCCAACAAAAGATTCAGTGCCAGCAGGGCAAGAAAGCACCAGTGTACAATTTAACTTACGGTAAACTATTTTTAGTTTGTTACTGAAGTTTATTGTTAAATGTCCTAGGTGATTATTTTCCCTGTGTGGGGATTAAACTTTGGCTGTGGACAAAGGCTTGAATCGTAAAAGAGACACTCAGAGAAAGACTGGGCAGGCGGGTGGAACAGTCCTAACCTAAATTTATCTCTTTTAATTTTATGTCATCCTTCTATAAATTTTGTTTTGTTTCATGTTTCTTGCAGAACTTCCAACTCTGAACCAAGAACAGGAAAATTTTTTGGCTGCGGAAGCCCCAAACAAGGCATTAACTAGAGCTCAATTGGCTAAACAAATACTTCACTCAAAGGAGAATATAGTTGCAACCACTGGGTCTAAAAAGGACACATTTGTTTTAGAAGGCGTAGATTCTGCTGATGCCAAGTTTCAAAATACTAATGCTGAGACTCTCAGTACTAATTGTGTTCCTATTAAAAGTGACAGTCTGTTAACGGTTTCTGAGAGTGAGAGGACAACAGAAGGGACTTCGCAACAGGAAGTTAAGGAAGGAGATGAAAAAGCAGTGCCTAGGGAGACTGGTCTTCCAGGTTCCACGAAAGATACATGTAAAATTGTACTTGCAACACCAAGACTTCATATAACAATACCTCGGAGGTCAAAAAGAAATGTTTCAAAGCTTTCTCCAAGAATGTTTCAAACTATTACAAATGAAGTTAAAAAAAATCAGGTGGGAAAACTTTTAAGACAGATATTCTATTTTTACCCCATTCTTCAAGAGCTTTTAATGTTCTCTCATTATTTTTTTTTCCTAGCTAGGATTTGAACCTGTGTGCTTCATTATTAACAGTGTCTTCATTATCATGTTTTATTATATACTATACTGACAGTGTGACCTAGTGAAAAGAACAGTGAGCTGACTCACTAACAAGACCCAGGTGTTAAGTCTTATCTTGCTCTATTACTAGTTGTGTAGTCTACAGTAATTTACTTGTTCCCTTTGGTAATGAACACTGAATTCATTTCTGCTCTTTTTTTTTCTGATACTTAGGGTGCTATTAAAATAATTAGATCAATTAAGATAGAAAGGAATTGTAGCGTCTGAAGATTTGAGAATTTTTCCCAAATTGAATATAATCAATAAAAGACTTTAGAGCATCAAACTGTTACATTAGGATGAATTCTCTGAGGAAAGTGGAAAGGAAATACAGACTTAAGGAAGATGGAGTGTAAAATTTCCAACTGTTAAAGATTTGCCGATTATTTATTTATTTATTTATATTTTGAGACCATGTTGGCCAAGCTGGTCTCCTAACTCCTGACCTCAAGTGATCCTCCTGTCTCAGCGTTCCAAAGTGCTGGGATTAAAGGCATGAGCCACTGCATCCAGCCATTAATTCTTAAATGGATGATGGTGGTTATAAAATTGAGATGGTGTATAAATTGTATCTAAATTTTAATTAATAATCAATTTTTTAGATGAGGCCCTACTCTGTTGCCTAGGCTGGCCTCTTGGGCACCTAAGCCACCCCGGTAGCCATCTAAATTTTGAAGCATGAAGTACCAGTTATGGTTTTATATCTCAATATATTCACTGGAAATCACATTATTTGAAAATATTTAAACTTTATTTTTTTGGAGATGGAGTCTCGCTCTGTCGCCCAGGCTGGAGTGCAGTGACACAATCTTGGCTCACTGCGACCTCTGCCTCCCGGGTTCATGCGATTCTCCTGCCTCAGCCTCCCAAGTAGCTGGGACTACAGGTGTGCATGCCACGCCTGGCTAATTTTTTTATTTTTATTTTTGTATTTTAATAGAGATGGGGTTTCACCATGTTGCCCAGGCTGGTTTTGAACTCCTGAGCTCAGGTCATTCGTCTTCTTCGGCCTCCCAAAGTGCTACAATTACAGGTGTGAGCCACTGTGCCTGGCCTGAAAATATTTAAACTTTTGATGAAAAGTTTTAGATGTTGACTTAAAAATGTGTGAGGTGGGTTAAGCAGAAAAGTTTGAAGACAACTATTCTAAGAGGCCCCGTAGTACTAATTCCATCATCTCTGTAGTGCTGTTTCCACAAGAAGTCCAAGCTTCCCAAGACTCTTATCCCTGTTTAGTTCTGTACATCACTAATTCTGTCTCAATTTCTCACTCATATCTAACTCTACATACATTACATCGTGTCCTTTTGAACTCCAGTTATGCCATCAGCAAAATGTTTTATTCCCTGTCTTCTATGAAAATTTCTTAACCTTGCGCTAACTAAAATACGGCTTCTACAAACAACTGACTCAAGTGGTGGCTCCTTTTTTCTCATATCCCACATTCTGTTGGACCTCGAGATGACATAAGGTGTGTTTCTCTTTCTCCTTATTGCTACTTCAGGCAGTTTTTTCTTCCTTTTCTCTAAAGCTTCTTTGAAGCACATGCCAAAAGACTTTACCAGTTATATCTATCTGTAATACAACCTCCTAGTCATGACCTTGCGTTTCTAAGTGTTTGATACCTGTTAATTTTCCTTCTACTACTTCTGTCATAATCTCTGGTTACATCTGCACTCGTTTAGATGATCCATCCAACCTTCTTTTTTTGATAGTCAGTGACTTTTCTCCTACATTTACCCTCTATCATAGACATCCCCATTCTTTCTCATTACCAAATAAATATGCACTGAATTTTCTTTCAGACGTGCCACTCTCTCACTGCCAACTCCTATAGTGCAGATCGTTCCCCTTTAGCACTGTTCTTCTACCCCTCCCCATCAGTACTCTGACCCCACTAAGACAGGATTCATCCATCAGCTCTCATGTCCTCATTTACCTAGTCCATCACTATAACCATTATAGGTTATAAGTCTCAATTCTTTTTTTCTCTTTGTCTTCCGCTGGCAAAATCTCAACCCTGGTTAAACTTAACTCTACATTCCTGTACAAGACAGCTGAAAATGGCTGTGGCAAAACCACACAACCGTGCTGACTCATCTCATTTAAATTTGACAACAAACCTCTCAGTATTGCCCCATTACTCCTGGTACATTTCACTTGTCAATCTACTCTCTGACCTTCCTGGAAGAGTAACTCACTTTTTCTCTCCAAAAACCTCCAGACCTTCTCCTCATTCCCATTTCATTGAGAACTTCATAATCCCTTCATAAAATCTAACTGCTGCTATGTTTTCACATACTCTGCTTTCCCTCCTGTTAAAATGGATGAACTATTTATGTTCCTTTTCAGGACCCATTCATTTCCTCTTACCATCTAAAGGATATTGCCTTTTCAATTGCCCCCTCAATTTTTGTTTTCTAGATCATTCTCTTTAGCATATAAACATGTTGAAACATGGCCTGTGTTTTTTTAAAAAACATGCAAACAAAAGTCCATCTTTCCTTTATCCCTTATCCAGCTCCAGCTGCTACAACATTTTTTGTTTCCCTTTTATAGCAAGATACTTTGAAAGAGGTCTTATGTATTCATGGTTTTAAGTTCTCCCATTCCTTCTTGAACATGTTTCACTTTGGACTATGCATAAAATATCCACTATTTTTTGAATATTGCCCTTTTCAAGTTCATCAGTCATCTCTGTAACACCAAATCCAGTGACAGATTCTTTTTTTTTTTTTTTTGGAGATAGAGTCTCGCACTTGTTTCTCAGGCTGGAGTGCAGTGGTACAATCTTGGCTCACTGCAACCTTCATCTCCAGGATTCAAGTAATTCTCCTGCCTTAGCTTTCTGAGTAGCTGGGATTATAGGCCTGCGCCACAACACCTGTCTAATTTTTGTATTTTTAGTAGAGACAGATTTTCACCATGTTAGCCAGGCTGGTCTCGAACTTTTGACTGCAAGTGATCCGCCCACCTCAGCCTCCTAAACTGATGGGATTACAGGCATGAGCCCTTGCAGCTGGCCGACTGATTTTTTTTTTTTTTAAATGGAGTCTTGTTCTGTCACCCAGGCTGGAGTGCAGTGGAATGATCTCCACTCACTGCAACCTCTGCTGCCTGGGTTCAAGTGATTCTCCTGCCTCAGCCTCCCGAATAGCTGGAACTATAGGCACATGCCACCACACCCAGATAATTTTTTGTATTTTTAGTAGAGACGAGGTTTTTACCACATTGGCCGGGATGGTCTTTATCTCCTGACCTCTTGATCTGCCCACCTTGGCCTCCCAGAGTGCTGGGATTACAGGCATGAGCCACCGTGCTCAGCCTCTTATTTCTTATTCTGTTTCTCATGAAGGTTTAAAGCAGTGAATCAAAATGTTTTTCTAAAAAAAGTATTATGCTTTGTCCTTTATATTCTAGGATCTCTCCTGATTTTCTGCTACATGGCTGGCCATCCATTCTCAGTCCCCCTTGCTGTTTACTCTTTCTTTCCCCAGAATCACTCCTAAAAATGTTGGAATTACTACAAATCAGTCCTATGTTTCTCTATCTACATGCGCTCTCCAGACTGTATCTCCAGTGCCATAGCTTTAAATTTCATCACTGTGCTGATAGCTCTCAAATATGTTTCTAGCCCAGAATATTCTTATAAACTCTACTCTCTGTGCAGCTGTCTATATGTGTTTTCTATTGATATCAAATAGGCATCTCAAATTTAAAATGTGAGAAAATGTGAGATTCTTTTTTTCCCACACCTTCTCCTGCATTGTCCTTTGTTAGTACATTGTAGTGTCATTGGCCCCAGTATTTAGGCAAAATTTTAGATTAATCTCAGACTCTTGTTTTTCTCTCATGCTCCACATCCAAACCATGAAGAAATCCCATTGGCTCTACTCTCCTCAGTGTGGCCTCTTCTCACTGTTCAACCACTACCTTCTAGTCTAGGGTTGACTGTCATAGCCTGGTTGTCTCCCTGCTTCCAGTATTGCTTTTCTCCTTTTCAGTCTTGTTTTCCAGACAGAAGCTAAAATCTTTATATAGTCTCATCTCTACCGAACAGCCCCTTAAAATATTAAATGTTGTCATTCTGTTCAGAATCCTCCGGTAACTTTTCATCTCAGTAGAAAACACTAAGTCTTTACCATAGTTTATGGAGCTGTACTTAGTTAATCCTGGAGATCTCAAGCCTCATGGCTTATTCCCTGTCACGTACTCCTTTCACATTACTATGCCTTTCTGTGTGCCTACCTCGGTCTTTGCTCTCTCTGTGCTTGGAAGAATCTTCTTCTTAATATCCATGTGACTCATCCCTCACTTTATTCAGTTCTCTCTTCTAAGACATTCTCTGACTGTTTTGTCTAAAAATGTACTTCATTTATATTTATTTTTCATAGTAATTATCACTGCCTGACATTTTCATGTTTGTTTAGTGCCACCATCCTGCTTGCGCTCTGCCCACCTCAACACACACACAAGAATGTTGGACCTAAGAGGGCAGCTCTTTAGTTTCTCACTGAATCCTCTGTCTAAAACAGTGTGTAGAACTTGACAAAAATTTGTTGAATGAATAATGAATGTTTTGATATCTTATGTAAGTAGTAGAATAGTATGGTACAGGAGTATCTACATCTGACTGATGCGTTGATGGATCTCATGTAGTGCCAAATGTGGGAGAAGGTAAAAAGGGAGTATTATTTACTGCTCCTTCCCCAAGTCCTACCTATAATTTTTTATTTTCAGAAAGAAACATTTAATAGGGGCTTAAAAACAGAAGCCATGTCTGGGTCTTGGGTGAGGGTGAGATGAGATGGTGGATCCCCTTGCCATTACTACTGAGACCCACTGCTTATAAACCATCCTACCTATAATTTTTTATTTTTATGTATTTACTTTTTGAGACAGGGTCTTGTTCCATCACCTGTCGAGGCTCACTGCAGCCTTGACCTCCCAAGCTCAAGTGATCCTCCCACCTCAGCCTCCCCAGTAGCTGGGACTACAGGTGTGTACCACGACACCCAGCTAAATTTTTAAATTTTTTGTGGAATCTTTTTTTTTTTTTTTTTTTTTAAAGACTGGGTTTCACCATGTTGGTCAGGCTGGTCTTGAACTCCTGACCTCAGGCGATCCGCCCGCCTTGGCCTCCAAAGTGCTTGGATTACAGGCGTGAGCCACCATGCCCGGCTTTTTGTGGAATCTTACTATTGCCCAGGCTGGTCTTGAACTCCTAGGCTCAAACAGTCCTCCCAACTTGACCTCCCAAAGTTCTGAGATTACAGGTTTGAGCAACTGTCCCTGGCCATTACTTATAATTTTTTAAATGAACATAATTGACACGTGCCATAACAAAGACTGTTCCATTTTAATGTCTTTTCCTGACTCAGTATAAAACTACAACTAGAGAATTTTCTTTATTTGTAAATGTATAACTTTATATATAAAGTAAATTGCACTCAAATTTTTCCATAAATTTTGATTTTTTTTTCTCATTGTAGTTCAATGTTAAATTTTATGAAATACAGACAAGAATTTCTTTGCACAGATGGTCAAATTTTTTTCCAGTAGAATGATATTTTACTTATAAAAGAGTTCTCTGAGCTATTTAGATATTCACTTTGGAAAAATTGCCATTAAATGTAGATTACCAGCAGTCACCTTTTTAGTTGGTAGAAAATTGGAATGCAGTTCTAAACTTTACAAAAAAAGAAAGCTCTAATTTTTAGTTACAAAACATAGCTGATTCTTTTTCACTCCATGTTATTGGGCTTTTTATAGGACTTGGGTTTTTTTGTTTGTTTTGTTTTGTTTTGTTTTGGAGACAGAGTCTTACTCTGTCGCCCAGGCTGGAGTGCAGTGGCCAGATCTCGACTCACTGCAACTTCCGCCTCCCGAGTTCAAGCAATTCTCCTGCCTCAGCCTTCTGAGTAGCTGAGATTACAGGCGCGCACCATCATGCTCAGCTAATTTTTGTATTTTTAGTAGAGAAGGGGTTTTACCATGTTGGTTAGGCTGGTCTCAAACTCCTGACCTTGTGATCTGCCCACCTGGGCCTCCCAAAGTGCTGGGATTACAGGCATGAGCCACCGCGCCCGGCTAGGAATTGGTGTTTTAATCTGTACCTTGGGATTTTACATGATTTTTTTTCCCCCAACCAGTTGAGATTTGATAATGGAATGAAGTATAATTGCTTAGAGCAAATGCAGTGCAACCTGAATTCGGTCTTTTCTGTTTAATTATATACAAGAATTTTACCTATTGCTATTTAGAATAGAATATGAATCCTATATAAATGGGCACTAAGGAATATTTGGATTACTTAGACAAGTTTTTTCTTTTAATGTAAGTTAATTTTGTAAAGCTTGTGCTGCAAGTAATACAGGAAATATGTTTTTTGTTTTATACTTGATTAGGTAGTTCAGCTACAGGAATGGATGATTAAAAGCATCAATAATAATACTGCTATATGTGTAGAAGGAAAATTGATGTAAGTATAATATTTCAATATTTTTTAAATAAAACTTTAGTTATGTGTAAGCACTTAAAAGGTGATGCATGAGAAATAGCATTTTCCACAAAACAAAGACTTAATGAGGTTATGAACTGAAGGCAAAAAAGTAAAATTACTGTGCAAGTCCTAGCCACTTGTTTCTGCATGTTTACTCAAGTTTTTTAAAAGATAGTGACAGTTCAAATTTGTATAGTGCTTTATTTTTTTCTGAAGTGCTAGTAAGTGGACTGGTATTATCTGCTGCTTAGTTATATATGATCAGTTAATATTTACTGCATGCATTTCAGCCCAGATTCTCACATCTAAGTTGGGACAACCAGATATAAATTACTGATCCAGAAAAGGAATCAAAATTACTTAAAACTTTGCCATACAGCTACATATTAAGTAATCATTGACACTATCTGGTTCTCCCTAAAGTGAGAGCATCATCAGGTAAGTGGGCTTCACCTAATTCTGCTACTGTCTTAGGACCAGTTCCTATTCTTCAAGACCAGTTTCTTAGTGCTACAGATATTTGTAATAAAAGGTTATAACTTCTTCAGCCTGAGTGACAGAGCGAGACTCATCTCAAAAAAAAAAAAGTTATAACTGTTTAAGGTACTTATAGGTAAGTTTGTAAGTTGTATTGTCCATTTTTTATCTGTCTGCCTTGTGCCCATTTACTTACTATTCAAGATGATGCAGTGTAGATTGCCTTTGTTGGAATTCCATTGCTGCTGCTTACTATTTGTATTACCTGGGAAAGTTACCTAACCCCTGTCAGTCTGTTTCTTTATCTGTACGATGTGGATAATTGCATTACTTACCTTGTTAGTTGTGTTGAGTATTAAATGAAAGTCTAGAGAACAGTGCTTTTAGAGTGTTATTTAAATGTTTCTTAAATAAGTACATAAAGCAAAAAAGAATTGAAGAGAAGTAACACTGTATTAGTTTAATTCCAATTGACCAAAGTAAAGTAACTTGACTTCCTTATTTGTCATGCATGTCATTAGTATGTTTATTATTATCAGTTATCTGATGAATGGGACGGTGATCATCATTTATCTAATACATCTTCATATGTTGTTCTATTTCCTATTTTTTAAAGAAATATGAAGAATAGATTATGGGTTGGTGATTTGATACCATAATTTGTTTTTTCCCACTTAAACTTCTTTTGGTACCTTCAAAAATGAAAGGTAAAAACATTTGGCTGTATAGCAAGGGGAAAAAAAACACAAGATTAGCTGGATCCAATCTACTTCTCTGCATAAAACTAACAAAGTATAGACCCTGAAAGAGAGGGACAGGGAAATCATTCTTTGGAAGCTCAGCATCAGTTAAGCTGAAGCTTCAAGTATTTATTGCCAGCATCAGATATTTAGACAAGGCCCCTACTCCCTTACAATAACATTTTATAGGAGGGACATGGTTTGGCCACAGTATAGTTTTTTTGGTACATAATCTGAGGATTACAATAGCCAAGCAGTTGAGTTCTGCTGTAATGTTTGGCCCTCAAATATTTTGTAATTAGACTAATAATATTGTTAGTGTTGCTGTAGCTAGAGTATAAAATAATTTTCTGTTACAAATTTGTATATGAATATTTTAACCTTACCAAAACTATTTTTTTCCATAGAGATATCACTAATATATATTGGCACAGTAATGTAATTATAGAGCGGATTGAGCACAACAAACTTAGGACTTTATCAGGCAATGTTTATATATTAAAAGGCATGATAGACCGAATTTCCATGAAAGAAGCAGGTAAATGACTGTCGTTATTGATAAGTTATTTTAAGAATTAAAACAGTTAACCATGTTTCTCACAGTAATATACTTTAACTTTTTAATTATGTATTTTAAAATTATGAATAAATCAAAACTAAAAATTAAAACATAACTGATATTATATAAAAGTTTTATTAAATTGATCATTTTTTTCTGACTTTTATCACTCTTATTGACAATTTTAAGTAAGTTATGTGATTTGTGTGTGTGTGTGTGTGTTTTTTTTTTTTTTTAAGACAGAGTCTCCCTCTGTCCCCCAGTCTGGAGTGCAGTGGCATAATCTCGGCTCACTGCAACCTCTGCTTCCAGGGTTCAAGTGATTGTCCTGCCTCAGCCTCCTAAATAGCCAGGAGTACAGGTGCCTGCCACAATGCCTGGCTAATTTTTGTATTTTTAGTGGAGATGGGGTTTCACCAGGCTGTTCCTGCACATGACCACTTTCAATATGGCACAAAAAAAATGATGCAATAGCAACTGCAGCAGCTGTGGATAATTAAGCATGGAGCATCACCCTGGTTCCATATGGCCAGTCCTTTTCATGCACAGGAACCACATACGTCCCCAGGGAATGGATACCGACGTGTAAGTGGCTTGGGATTTTTTTTTTTTTTTTTTTTTTTTTTTTTTTTGAGGCAGAGTCTTGCTCTGTCGCCCAGGCTGGAGTGCAGTGATTGATCTCAGCACTGCAGCCTCCACTGTGCCACAATGCCCACCTGATTTTTGAGACAGGGTATCACCATGTTGGCCATGCTGGTCTTGAATTTGTGACGTCAGGTGATCCGCCTGCCTCAGCCTCCCAAAGTGCTGGGATTATCGGTGTAAGCCACAGTGCCGAGCCTAAGTTATATGATTATTTAAAAATCAAATTAAATACTCCTTATTTATAAGGAATTATGTTATAAGAATATAACTTAACTCCTTAATTCCTCTCTTTGTTGAAACTACCTGGCACAACCCCATTCCTGATGTAACCTGATTTTATTCCTATGCCTTGCACACAACTGAATATAACTGGAGAAAAACACATCCAAGTAGTCTACTTTAAATTTATGTTTACCAGCAACAAGTCATAGTCCTTAGTGATTTCTTGGTGCTGCTTGGTATCGTACCATATTTCCCTAATTTATTCACTCTCTCATCCTTCATGATGACTCCTTCATATTTTGAGAAGTCTCCAATACCTCCTCCTTTACCCTCTCTCAGGTGGGCAGAGTAGGGTAGAGAGCAGAGCACCTGAGCAATAGGAACAATCAGAAGGATTTTTTTTTTTTTACCATATCTGCTCACCTGCTTGGATCAGCACCTGGTTTTATTATGAATGAACTAACACGTTACTGTCTATGTCAGCCTCTCCATTTGTACACTAGCTCTCATTTTCTCTTTTACTCAAGGACATTATTCCAGTAATTCTCCCTTCTCTTTTTCTTTTAAAAAAAATCCCTCTTTTAACCACATTTTTCCTTTTAGCCACTATTGTTCTCATTTATAGCAAAACAACTCATAGTTTGTTTACATTTACTACTGTAAATCTAATTTTTCTTGAATTTCCTTTTTTTTCTTGAACTCTCTTTAATCTCCAAATATTCACCAAAACCACCCATATCAAAGTCACCAGTGGCCTCCACATTGCTGCATTCAGTATACACTTAACAGAGTTCATTATACTTATCTCCTTGAAATACTTGAAATACTTTATTTAGCTTCTCTAATACCATGTTCCAATTTTTATGCTGCCTCACTGCCTGTTCCTTCTTAGTTTCTTTGTGTATTTCTCTGTTTCTTCTTTACCTCTGCATAATAGGATAGCTTGGGGCTCTTTCTATTAATACACACTGTGGTGTGCTGATTCCTTTTAGTCTTTAAAAATAATTTATATGATGATGAACACCAATTTTATATCTCAAACCAAGACCTCTCCCCTTAGTACCAGTTCATTTTCCACCTGTTTGACATCTCCACTGGGATGTCTGTAGGCATTTCGAACTTAATGTATCTAAAACCTGATCTTTTCCATTAAATTTGCTAAACTGATAGTCTTCCTCATCTTTCCACGTGTCCAGTGGTTAGCCAGAATTCTTGGAGGCATCTTTAAATTCTCAATTTCTCTCATATCCACATCAGTGTGTGTGTGTGTCAGTGCATCCTATTAATATGTCTCCAAAATATATCCCAAACTCAGACCTCTGCAGCCTCACTGTAGACAGACTTTCCTCATCTTTCATCTGGATCATTACTGTGGCCTTCTGACTGTTCTCATTCCTTCTCCTCTTGCTCTTCCACAGGCTCTTCTCAAAATAGCAGTTTACTTTAGCAGTCCTATTAAACTAGATCCTGTATCTCCTCTGCTTGGAATCTTTCCATAGCTTCTCATCTTGTCCAAAGTGTATGGCCAGTTCTATAAAATGACTCTGATGTCTTGTATTATAATGTCTCAGGCTTCCTACTGCCTCTGTTACTCATCTGAGTGGCCTCATAAGTCCTAACCCCTCCTCGTGCCACGTCAAGTATAGTAGTTTCCTGATTGTTTCAGACAGGTCAGGTATATTCTTATTTTTCACCTTCTGTTTTCTCTGTTTCCAGCATTCTAACCCTATATTGCCACATAGTTTAGTCACTTTGTTCAAATGATGCTATTTCATTAAAGACTTCCCTGATTATCCTTTTTTAAATTTCCGTTGACCCCTCTACTCCTCCATGAACATACTGATACCCGTATCTACCTTCCCTGCCTAACCGTCTAACAAACAAGATACTGTACTTGTTGGTTAGTTTTCTTTATCCACAGTATAAGGCAAGTTCCATGAGGATGGGAGTTTTTGTCTGCTTTGTTTACTGCTGAATTCTGAATATCTATAATAGTGCCTGGCACATATTAAGCAATAACTACATATTTCTTAAATGATTTAATGAATTAATGATATCTCTTTAAAATTTGAGACTTTTTAATACATTTTTTTTGTTGTTTCTCCTTAAATAGGGTATCCAAACTATCTCATAAGGAAATTTATGTTTGGATTTCCAGAAAATTGGAAAGAGCACGTTGATAATTTTCTAGAACAATTAAGGTAAAATGTTGTTTTATGTTTTTAGAAGTCAGCTTTATTGAGGTATAATTTACATTTAATTATACTCGTGCCACCATGTCCAGCAAATTTTTGTATTTTTAATAGAAATGGGGTTTTGCCATGTTGGCCAGGCTGGTCTCGAACTCTTGGCTACAAGTGATCTGCCCACCTCAGCCTCCCAAAGTATTGGGATTATAGGTGTGTGCCACTGTGCCTGGCCTGAGGTATAATTTACATTTAATTAAATGCACCTGTTTTAGATATTTGTTTGAAATGCCAGTTTTGAAGTTTGGTTTGGCCTGTGAAGCATTTCCGCAGCGGTAACATTTTACTAGAACTTCTGTCATATTTAGCAAATCTCAAAGGAAAATAAAACTTTTGACATATGTCAAAGAGTAATTCTTAATCTTCTGCCCTTCAAAAGGCATGCAGTTATTAAATACTAGTGTACAGTTCTTGCTCTTTTTTTTTTTCATTCATTTTCTCAGTAGTTATGGAGTCTGCTACTTAACAGCCACTATAGTTGATGCTGGCGAAACAAAAAAGAATTTGATTACTTCTTGCCCTTATGGAGCACATAGGGGAGACAAGGTTAAACTTAATTACAGCATAAATGTAATAATTGATAACAGGGGCTGGCAGGTTTTTTCTGTAAAGGAAATAGTCTGCAAAAAGAATATTCTTGCAGGCATATTGCCTCTATTGCAGCTATTCAGCTCTGCCTTTGTAGCAGAAAAGCAGCCGTAGATAATACGTACATGAGTGAGCATGGCAGTGTTTTAATAAACTTTATTTATAAAAACAGGCAACTGGCAGTTGTCCGGTAGTTTTCCTGTATCATCACTTTAAGTAGGAATTATAAGAGCATATAGTAGATAGCAGTTAGGAGATCATATTTGAGTCCTTTGATTTAAGTTGTTACACCTCACTTCTTTGTGAAGGAGGGAGTGGGAACCATGAAGGATTAATAATGTAAGATTAAAGATACCCTGCCTGGGTGGAAAGAGCTTTCTGTGAAGGATTTTTATTTGTTTATGAAAGAGTTTTTTTGTTGGTTATTTTATGAGAATCAGTATTAAGGAAAAATAATTGTTTTTAGGGCTGGTGAAAAGAACAGGGAAAAGGCCAGACAAAAACAGAAAACTGGAAGATCTGTCCCTGACATAAGCAAATCAATGAAAAACGATGCACAGGAAAACCAAACAGGTACCGTTCAAAGAGCCACCACCATTTATGATCTTGATTGTGATAACTCGGGTATGTTTTGTCTTTACTTCTCTGTTGGTACAGTGGTAAATTCTTACATGATCTATGTTGTTTATTGTTTATAATGTGTATAGTATTGTATTCTTTGACTTATACTGCCCCAAAATTCTTGCTCCTTCACTAAAAAATGAGAAATAACTACAATGCAGATTGATCATAGTCAGCATTCAGCTTGCTTCATTAAATATCACCTTTGGCTGAGCCCAGTGACTTACGCCTGTAATCCCAACACTTTGGGAGGCTGAGGTGCGAGGATTGCTTGACCCCAGGAGTTCAAGACCAGCCTGGGTAACATGATGAGACCCTGTCTCTACTAAAAGTCAAAAAAATTAGCCACACATGGTAGCACATGCCTGTGTTCCTATCTTCTTGGCTAAAGTGGGAAGATCTCTTGAGCTCAGATGGTTGAGGCTGCAGTGAACCTTGTTTGTGCTACTGGACTCTTTAGTTTGGGCATCAGAGTGAGGCCCTGGCTCAATAATATTAATAATCATCTTTTTATTAATCAGAATACCAAAGAACACTGATAAACATACTAATGAAAGATGATTGTTCTTTTACTTTCCTTGACCCAAAGTGTTTAAACTGCCAACCTACCTCAAACCTATTGTAAAGACACACTTTTGTGCTAAATTTCATTCCTCCAAATAGGCAAAAACTGCTTCCTTTTATGGAGGAAATGAAATTCAAGAAAATGGTTTCCTTGAATGACTGTTTTACAAGAATAGATTGCAGAACTGTTCTTCCCCACCGCCCTCCACCCCGGCACTTTTTCTTTTGAGACAGGGTCTCTCTGTCGCCAGGCTGGAGTGCAGTGACGTGATCTGGGCTCACTGCAACCTCCACCTCCTGAGTTCAAGTGATTCTCCTGCCTCAGCCTCCCGAGTAGCTGGGACTACAGGCATCTGCCAACATGCCTGGCTAATTTTTGTATTTTTAGTAGAGACAGGGTTTCACTGCGTAGGCCAGTATGGTCTCGATCTCTTGACCCTTGTGATCTGCCCACCTCAGCCTCCCAAAGTGCTGAGATTACAGGCGTGAGCCACCATGCCTGGCTTTCCTCTTTTTTTTTTTTTTTTTTTTTTATAAGGAGACCAACTAGCCGGAGCAGAACTGTTCTGTATCAGGTCTTTGCCAACACTATAATCTGCCTCACATGTATAAAAATGTATGAACATGGCCAGGTGCTGTGGCTCACGCCTATAATCCTAGCACTTTGGGAGGCCAAGGCAGGTGGATCACCTGAGGTCAAGAGTTTGAGGCTAGCCTGACCAACATGGTGAAACCCCATCTCTACTAAAAAAAATGCAAAAATTAGCTGGGCATGATGGCAGGTGCCTGTAATTCCAGCCACTTGGGAGGCTGAGGCAGAAGAATCACTTGAACCGGGGAAGCGGAGGTTGTAGTGAGCCGAGATTGCACCACTGCACTCCAGCCTGGGCAACAGAGTGAGACTCTGTCTCAAAAAATAAAAAAAAAGGTATGAACATTAATATTAACTTACAGCTCTTTGTAAACAGTATAGATGAGTAAAAGTTATTGAAATATGTTGTAAACATTTCTGCTGATTTTACCTTGACCTTGTAACCAAGAGCTTTACAGAACTTAGGAAAACTTAAAAACGAGTTAAGGAATCCTTCTGCCAAAAACATAGCACCATACTGGATATAAATGTACCTCTGTCCTATTCTAACCACTCCCCAACCCCCATTTGAACTTCCACCCTTAAAACTTCTTATCCTTTCTAATGCAGAGAACACTATTTAAGGAATAACTTAAATATGTAGATGACTGCCTCCCCAGAGCTAGCAAAAAGTCACTTACCATTGCTCTAGTTCCTTCTCAATCCTTCCTCTTTTCATCAAAAGTCATCCTATTTTCCCTAAATTAGGCGTGTATTGCTTATTGTTATTGCTGGAGCATCTTGAGTATGCTGGAATCTTGGGGATTCAGCACGTGCTATCTACTTTTTTACAACTAAAACAAGAAAATCTTTGAAAGTATAGCTCACTTTTAATTATTTGTTAGCCTTTAGTCTTGGTTCTTATCTCTTCATCTACCCCATTTCACTTAGTGCCAGCACTTATTAGGGATTTGAGCTTAATTGTGAATATTATCAGTAAAGTGTTTATGAAAACTAGTGGCAAGAGAAATTAATACAAATTTAAAAGACTAAAGTTTGGTAAACTATTTTATGTATTTTATGTATCAGCTGTGTCCACAGGAAAATCACTCAGCTTTTTTTTTTTTTTTTTTTTTTTTTTTTTTTTTTTTTTGTGTAGTGTGATTGATAAAGAACCAAGG
>CAUYLG010051345.1:0-23246 GCA_963573385.1 Cacajao melanocephalus | reverse complement strand
AAGGACTTCATGACTAAAACACCAAAAGCAATGGCAATAAAAGCCAAAATAGACAAATGGGATCTAATTAAACTTAAGAGTTTCTGCACAGCAAAAGAAACAATCATTAGAGTGAACCAGCAACCAACAGAATGGGAAAAAATTTTTGCAATCTACCCATCTGACCAAGGGGTAATATCCAGAATCTACAAATAACTAAAGCAGATTTGCAAGAAAAAACAAACCCATTCAAAAGTGGGCAAAGGATACAAACAGACACTTTTAGAAAGAAGACATTTATGAGGCCAAGAAACATATGAAAAAATGCTCAACATCACTGGTCGTCAGAGAAATACAAGCTGAAACCGCATTGAGATACCATCTCACGCCAGTTAGAATGGCATTCATTAAAAAGTCAGGAGACAACAGATGCTGGAGAGGATGTGGAGAAATAGGAACACTTTTACACTGTTGGTGGGAGTGTAAATTAGTTCAACCATTGTGGAAGACAGTGTGGCGATTCCTCAAGGACCTAGAAATAGAAATTCCATTGACCCAGCAATCCCATTACTGGGTATATACCCAAAGGATTATAAATTGTTCTATAAAAAAGAATAACAAAAAAAATCATTCTATTATAAAGACACGTGCACACGTATGTTCATAGAGGCAGTGTTTACGATAGCAAAGACCTGAAACAAACCCAAATGCCTATCAATGATAGACTGCATAAAGAAAATGTGGCATATGTACACCATGGAATTCTATGCAGCCATAAAAAAGGATGAGCTCATGTCCTTTGTAGGGACATGGATGAATCTGGAAACCATCATGCTCAGCAAACTGATACAAGAACAGAAAACCAACACTGCATGTTCTCACTCATAGACGGGTGTTGAACAATGAGAACACATGGGCACAGTGAGGGGAACATCACACACTGGGGTCTGTTGGGGGTGGGGGGCTAGGGGAAGGACAGCAGGGGGTGGGAAGTTTGGGGAGGGATAACATTGGGAGAAATGCCTGATGTAGGTGACGGGTGATAGAGGCCACTATGGCATGTCTGTACCTATGAAACAACCCTGTGAGATGTGCACATCTCAGAACTTAAAGTAGAATTAAAAAAAAAGAATGAGGGCTAACTATATGTAAAAAAGATGTACATGAGAAAACATCTATTAAAATACTGTATAAAAACTTTTAAAGAAATACTTATTTTAAAGAAATAGGTGCTCTTCTTTAAACACCTCCTGGAGATGAAGTGCCATGTGCTTCCAACAGCTACTCACAAGGGAACCCTGTTAACAATGTACACTTTACTTTGCACGTTGACTTTACTCCTATATCAAAAGATTCCAGGTGAAGAGATATAACCACCTTTAAATGATCAAGTGAAAATGAGGTTTAAACATGGTTCCATATGTCAAATGTACCTTATGAAACCTCGCACCAAGAAAGTATACAAGTATACAGTGCAGTTGTGTTCTTATTTCTTATCCTTTCCCCCATTGATTTCATCTCTCTTTCTTCACTTAAGAAAGGTGCCAAAATGGTAAGAGCATAGTTGGTAGCTGGGAGGCTGTAAGTGAACCATTCCGGCCAAGAAATTTCTATGTTTCCAAAGAAGAGTTTAGTGCATCCTAGGTTTAGTACATGAGAGCAGATCTTGGGAAGGCCACAGAGGCAAATACTTTATCTCAAATGTGTTTTTTGACATCTTCATGGCCTCAGTAGTCTAATGAACACGTCCAGGTGGAAGGGAAGGTAGCCATTTTGTTCTGTTTTGATTTTGGCCTAATGCAAAGTTTTGCCTGTAGGGTTTTAACCTCTTTCTATGGCAAACAAGTATTGTGAACAATTTCCCATTGATGTGCAAAGCAGGAACAGAGGAGGAAGCCACTGCTGGCTTAGGAGCTGAGCATGTCAGTCTTGTTCTTCAGTGCTCAATTTGTAATCTGACCTCCTGGACTCTGTGTGTTCCTCCCTGCTTTCTGTTTTTGCTGTCTGTAGATTTGACCCTTAGCCTTCCTTGACTGACAGAGTCACCCTGTTCTTTTCTGAAGCTGTTATGTGCCCTCCAGATCAACTTCATTCTATGTCTGTCCTCACTGATTTAAGACAGGAGCATATATGTCCAGCCAGAGGGATGTAGTTTGGGGAGGACTAAAGTGCTGACTATTCATCCTCAAAGGGAGCAAGGAAATTGGTACCCAGGTGTATTAGTTTCCTATTGCTGCTGTAACAAATCACCACAAACTTAGTGGATTAAAATAACACAAATTTATTATCTTGCAGCTCTGGAGGTCAGAAGTCCAAAATGAGTTTATGAGGATAAAATCAAGGTGTCAATTATGGCAGACAGGAGGTAGGACTAGATTGCAGCTCCAACTCATACGGACAGAACAGGGTGTGGAGGCTCACATTGTGAATTTTAGCTCCAGAATGACCGCAGGAATAAATTTGGAATCCCAAGAGGACCACAGACCCTCTGAAGGAGGCAGACTTCTCCTGCAGGACCCAGGAGACACCCCAAATACTGTGCGTGCCCAAACCGTGGAATTGGAAGAGAGAGTTCCTCTACCCTCGAACACACACCCCTCACTGGGGAAACTGAAGGTCTAGTTTGCTGGAGAAGATTCCGATCTTATCTGGAGCTGAGTCAGTTTAGAGAGCTGAGTGAAATAGGGGGGTAGAGGAAGCAGCGTGAAAGGCTCTGGGAGATTACTGGGTTCCCAAGCAGGCCATTCCTGCCTGGCATTACAGGGATCCTTCAGGAGAGCAGCCAGAGGCATGGGGAAAATGCCACAGAGAGAAGAAGGTCTCCAGCTGAACTTTGTAACAATTTGAACCTGTGGAGAAGCCTTCTGGCCAGAACTGTGGAAAGGGTGCAAATCTGGCATGCAGACTCCATAGGCGAGGGAAGAACTAAAGCCCTTTTCTTTTGCAGCTGGGGGGCGGGTAGCCTGGGGCAAGTTCTCAGCCCTGCTTGCCCACAGCGTGGAAACAGACTTGGTGCTGTTAGGAAGTGCATGGTGGGAGTGAGACCGGCCGTTCAGATTGCGTGGGAGCTAGATGAGGCCTGTGACTGGTTTTCCTCACTTCCCTGACAACCTCTATGACTCCGCAGAGGCAGCCATAATCCTCCTAGGTTCACAGCTCCATTGACCTGGGAACCTCATTCCCATCTCCCACATCAGCCACAGCAAGACCTGCAAGGAGAATCTGAGCTCAGGCATGCCTAGCTCTGTCCCGACCTGATGGTCCTTTCCAACCCATCCTGGTAGCTCCCAAATCTAAAGCAATTACTAATAGGCCTAAGAAATGAGATAGACAGCAAAACAATAATAGTGGGGGACTTTAATACTCCACTGATAGCACTAGACAGGTCATCAAGACAGAAAGTCAAAAAACAATGAATTTAAATTATACCTTAGAAAAAATGGACTTAACAGATATATACAGAACATTCCATACAACAATGGCAGAATACATATTATAATCAATAGTGCATGGGACTTTCTCCAAGATAGACCCAATGATAGGCCACAAAACAAACCTCAATAGATTTAAGAAAATTGAAACTATATCAAGCACTCTCTCAGATCACAGTGGAATAAAACTGGAAATCAGCTCCAAAAGGAACCTTCAAAACTATGCAAATACATGGAAATTAAATAACCTGTTCCTGAATGATCATTGGGTCAAAAACAAAATCAAGATGGAAATTTAAAAATTCTTCAAACTGAATGACAATAGTGACACAACCTATCAAAACCCCTGAGATACAGCAAAGGTGGTGCTAAGAGGAAAGTTCATAGCCCTAAATGTCTATATCAAAAAGACTGAGTTTGGGCATGGTGACTCATGCCTGTAATCCAGGCTGCCCTGCTGATGAACTGCCCTATGTAGTAGCGAGATTTCTCCCAGCTGAGGGCTGAAGGTGAAGACCTTGCTTGGCAAAAGATAATGTTGATTAAATAAACGTGTTCTTCACATAGTGGTTCCACCACTGGGCACTCAGGGTTTCTGTATCCAGGTCCCTCTAGGGTACAGCTGTCCAAACTTCTGCCAGGGAAGAAATCAACAAAAGTTGTGTTTGTGCTGCTATTTAAGAGAGCACAAGGCCGGGCATGGTGGCTTATGCTTGTAATCCCAGCACTTTGGGAGGCCAAGGCGGGCAGATCACTTGAGGTCAGGAGTTTGAGACTAGCCTGGCCAACATGGCGAAACCCCGACTCTACTAAAAATACAAAAATTAGCCAGGTATTGTGGTGCATGCCTGTAATTCCAGCTACTCAGGAGGCTGAGGCAAGAGAATGCTTGAACCTAGGAGGCTGAGATTGCAGTGAGTCAAGATCATGTCACTGCACTCCAGCTTGGGTGACAGAGCAAGACTCCGTCTCAAAAAAAAAAAGGCACCAAACACCTATTATGTACCCATAAGAATTAAAATTATAAAAAGAGGGCATCAGCAGCCCCAGGAGGTGCTGTGTCTCTGGTTGGTGCACCTCAAGAGGTGCTGCGTTTGTCTCACATCACCATGTGAGATAAAGTAGCAAATGTAAGAAGCCATGTGTGCTCATTGCTGCTTGCCAGCAACATTTCACAAAGCCCCTGACTGTGACAATGTGCAGCTCTCCAGTGGAATGCTTTGAAGACAAAACAGGATAGAGACAAAACTTAGAATAGCCATAGTAAAATCTGACGAAAGTTTTCAATTGACAAAGAAATGTAGTTATTTTTTATGACATGTAGCATTTTAAGGTAACAACAAGAACCACAGCTGACAGCATCCTATCGGGACCCACATCTCTTGTCTGAGTCACTCTATTTCTCAAAAGATGAATGACCCTAACCCTTGCCTTTTTCTGCACTTAAGATAACATCTGATGGGGTTAGTGATTATGCTTCTGTAAACTATAACCAGATATGCCCTTCCACCCAGGCTTTGATGTGATTGTACATGTGCTGAATCTTCACACCTGCATATAAACTGTGAACTAAAACACAGCTTTGGTGGTATCCGACAGAACCTCTCTGAAAGACTCCTCCTGGCCTGTTGTCCTCAGTAAGACTTCTGAATAAAACCCATTTGAACTCTTTAAAAGCTGATGTTTATTTCTTTAGAAGGCAGTTGGCTGCTGGAGGGCACAAAGCACGATCACAGCTGAGTCAGCCAGCAGTGGCTTGGACGAAGACTGCACGCTGTGTCGTGGGTGTCCCTGGACTTGCCTTGTCCTTGACTGCAAGCAAATCTCCTCCCCTCCACCTGCTTTTCCTGGGGCCAGGTCGCCTCTCAGCACAATCTGCTTTCCCATGTGGCTCCTGGATCACTTGCAAATAGCTCCACATACATTCAAGTCAGATGTGTTAAGAGCCCCTACACACCCATTTCTCTCATTAGGAAAAAAACACAAGAGCACTAGAGTGATTCTGGGGTGATTCCTCTGGTTTCCCTGGAATCCTGGAGTGTCAGTTATGGTCCCTTGGATTGGATGTGCTTTTGGCCTGCTAAAGGGAGGAACAGTATCTTCCCTGCAGTTTAAGATTCTGCTGGGAGGCCAGAAACCAGCTGAGGGTTCACTGCTTAGGAGTTAGGAGTGCAGTTCACTGTATTAGAGTGAAAATCTTGGGACAATATTTTTTTTCAAGATTTTTTCTTAAATTAAGTTCTGGGGTACATGTGCAGATTGTTGCAGCCATAAAAAAGGATGAGTTCATTGTCCTTTGCAGGGACATGGATGGAACTGGAAACCATCATTCTCAGCAAACTGAAACAAGAACAGAAAACCAAACACTGCATGTTCTCACTCATAAGTCGGTGTTGAACAATGAGAACACATGGGGCAATATCTTGGCTCCAGCGGTGTTAGCTGCACCCTTAAGCAAGACATTTCCTCTTGAAACTCAGATCTCCTCACTTAAGAAAGCAGTGAGTTGAATTGTATGCCCTTATAAGGCCTCTCCTGGTCTGGGATGTGTGTGTGTGTGTGTGTGTGCGCACGCACGTGCACACCCATCCTCTTGAGCCAAAGGAGACTGTTAAATTGGAAGGTTATGTTTCAAAGCCATCATTTTTCCTGTAGAAATAGAACAACTCACTTTAAATTTTCTAATTACCTCCTACATGTCACATTCTTTCTTCCTCTTCAAGTCTGGATTGCTTCTCATGACTGAGGACCTGAAGCAGCCATCTTTTGATTTCTTTAATTTGTAAAGCAACTTATTTTAAATGTTGAATGCTGATAGAAAAATCTTCAATAGCTTCATTACAGAGCCATCTTTTTTCTTATTCTGGCTGAGGAAATGGATCCATTTTGCTAAATGAGATTAATTTTTCAATATATAATAATAGGCATAAATGTCTATATATCTTAGCATATTAAAATTGTCTTAAGCTTACCACTAAAGTGTCTTAAGCTTACCACTAATTAGTCTTGAAAAGAAAAGGCTAAATACAAGTGTAATTCATTTATTACCAGTTGGACGGATGACCAGTCACTGTGCAAGTGGCAGCTTTCGTTGGAACAGACGAGACTGTTTTAGAATGAAGGCATCACATCAGTCCAGGACTGTGGTTCCTTGCTTATTTGCACCCATGAATACACTCCTGGGCTATTAGCCTGAAGGATGTAACCGAGAGGAGGCTGATTGATGCTATGAGCTGCCACTGTTCTAAAAATGCCTTCAGTAAGTTCCTTCTCTGTTCTAGGATTGGACTCTTTAGTTGGCTATTACTTCATTCATATCTAAATATACGAACAGGCTATAAAAGATTGGCAGGGAAAGCACTTGAAACCTGTGATTAAATTCCATATGTTAATTATTTAATTGGATAACAACATTACACTTTTATTCGCTGGAAAATCACAAATACACACGGATATTTACAAAAGTTTTTTCAGTTAAATTTCAATAAAAGATGATGGTATATTGTAGGACAAAAAGGAAAAGGGGGATGGATCCTGCTGACAGACTCGACATGGTCCATTCCTAAAGAATCTTCTGATTTGGCTAAAAGCCAGGATAGAAAAATAAATAAAAATACAATTATTATTATATTTATAGAAATGTAGACAACCAAAAATTCTTACTTGCTTGGCTTTGAAATGCATTGTGTAATTACAAAATTACAATTACAAATGTAATGACATTGTGTAATTACAAAATTACAGGCTGGAGTGCAGTGGTACGATCTCGGTTCACTGCAACCTCCGCCTCTGGGGTTCACGTGATTTTCCTGCCTTAGCCTTCCGAGTAGCTGGGACTACAGGCGTGTGCCACCACACCTGGCTAATTTCTGTATTTTTGTAGAGTTGAGGTTTCACCATGTTGGCCAGGGTGGTCTCGAACTTCTAGCCTCAGGTGATCCGCCTACCTTGGGCTCCCAAAGTGCTGGGATTACAGGTGTGAACCACTGTGCCGGCCTACATTTTGTGAGGGTACAATGATTGGACTGAAGGTGGGTCTGCTGGGGGGTGATAGAAAGAAATGTCAGTTGAAACTTCAGTTGGATAAATAAACCAACAAATAATAAAAACAAACAAACAACTAATTCCTTCTCTATACAAAATTAGGAATTGACCAAATATGGATGGGTCAGTCCCAAACCAGGTACTATTTGTATAGCTACCGCTTCAAAATGAATCAGGAAGAAATGAGGACGTGTACCTACAGTCACCACAAATGTATAATAATACAAACAGATTCAGAAGTGATATTTATGCAGTGCTAGGGTGCTATTTTGCAACATGCAGGGAAGACTGTCAACACTTCTAAGACCACCATAGGGATGCTGAGAGTCTTAGAGTCACAGACTGAGGTTAAATTTCCCTGATTATAACCAAGAACAGGGATTCCTTTTTGCCTCACTGTAGACAGAGTACACTGTGAAGAGTTCAGGAGTCTTTAGTCCAAAGAACAGGGGTGAAAAAGTGGGGGTATTTCTCTAATAAATCACGGTGGATGGGGTTTCTAGATAAACTCCCTCCAAATAAACTGTTCAATATCACGTTTCCATTCTTATCATGTGCACAGTTGAAAAACACATTCACAAACCACGACCTCAATGGGCTCTCCCAATGGTCCTGCAAGTAGGCAGAGCAAGTATTTTCATCATTGTCATTTCATTAAAGCAAAACTGGAACACAGAGAGAAAACATCATAAGTTTAGGACATGAGTCTTAGAGTTAGGACTTGAACCCAGGTCTTTAGATTCCAGGTAGAGTTCCTTTTGTAAAAGAAGGTGTGCTCTAGAAAGTGGTCCAGTCCTTAGCAAAATGCCCACTCAGATTTTGTTCATTGCCAGTGGCAACCTCCACTTTTTTCTCTATCCTCTTCCTCTCTGACCCAGAGCCCCTCACATCTTTTGCACTGAGGTGTCAAAAACTGACACCTCAGGATTACCCATCTCCACCAAAATAAAATAAGCTTTCAAGCATCAGTGGGAAAGTGATTTTTAGGTTCTTTCCTTTGAAATTACACCATCGTGGATAACCATATAAGGCAGGCTTGACTATAAGGTTTTTTTTCTTGAAGCCAAAATCCTAGAGAATGTCCTGGGAGGCAGTAGGAGGTGGGTGGGAAAGTTCAATGTGATGGCTTTAACACTCCTCTCATGATGCCGTGAACCCCGCACTGACAAACTTATTCTTACATTTCCATTGTGTCTAAGGGCTTTCTTCTACAGCCTTTTTTTTTTTCCTTCCTGAGACAGAGTCTCTCTCTGTTGCCCAGACTGGAGTACAGTGGAGCAATCTTGGCTCACTGCAACCTCCGACCCCCAGGTTCAAGCTATTCTCCTGCCTCAGCCTCCCAAGTAGGTGGGATTACAGGTATGTGCCACCATGCCTGGCTAATTTTATATTTTTAGTAGAGACAGTGTTTCACCATGTTGGCCACACTGGGTTGAACTCCTGACCTCAAGTGATCCACCTGCCTCGGCCCCCCAAAGTGCCAGGGTTATAGGCATGAGCCATCATGCTCAGACTATAGCCTTTTGAGATTCCTGCAGTGATAAGATACAGAATTAGGGAAGATGGAGGGTGAGCTATCTATATATCTGGAGATAGCTTGGGGACTCCAATAGCTTCTGCCATTTTGTTCTTTTTTTTTTTAATGTTTTTTGATTGTAATCAAATCAAATGTTTTTGATTACAGTAGGTAGTCAGTAAACGTCAGCTCCCGCTGTCCCTGTCTAACCTCATTGGTGTGGTTTGCACACAGTAGATATCCAGTCCATGTCAGTTGCTGCGCCTTATGTCTAATCTTGCTGGGATTGTGCACACAGCAGGTGTTGAGCAGATATCAGTAAATGTCAGCTGCTGTGGTTCATGTCTAGTCTTATTGCATGTTATGACTTTGCAGTTTTCGGCTTCTTGAGGGCACTGGGGAGACATGAGCACACAGATGTCGTTTCCCATGCAGCCTCTCAACTTGGTTGATGGTGGGTGATGCTCTGAGTACTGGACTGGGGTTTTCAATTGTGTGACACTAGTGGGTCACTTCAGCCTGATACAGTCCACCTCTTCTGTGGCGGGCACCCCATTGGTCTTAAGGTCAAGGTCGGCGCTGGACTTGCTCCCCCGCTGGGAGGGACGCCAGTGCAGCAGCATCATCTTCTTGAAATACTTCATGGTGTTGTTCTTGACCGTCACGAAGCACACGGTGTTGATCATGCTGTTGCTCATGGCGATGCACTCGACCACGTAGAAGGCGGTGAGGTAGTGCTTTTCCTTTACAAACACGGTGGGGAAGAAGTCGCGCACGATGGTGAAACCGTAGAAGGGTGCCCAGCACAGCACGTAGGCTGTGAGGATGCACATGAGCATCAGGACTGTCTTCCTGCGGCAGCGCAGCCGCTTGCGGATCTGCTCTGTCTGGAACCCAGGGACTGCCTTGAACCAGAGCTCCTGGGAGATCCTGGCGTAGCACAGGGTCATGGTGACCACAGGACCCACAAACTCCACACCAAAGATGAAGAGGAAGTAGGACTTGTAGTAGAGCTGCTGATCCACGGGCCAGATCTGGCCACAGAAGATCTTCTCCTCGCTCTTGACAATAAAGAGGACGGTTTCTGTTGCAAAGTAGGCAGATGGAATGGCAATGAGAATGGATACCATCCAGACCAAGGCGATCAGGAAGGAGGCCGTTTGATAATTCATCCGTGGTTTCAAGGGGTGAACGATGGCGAGATATCTGGTGGGGGAGGGAAGTCAACAGTAATAATGATGGATGCTTGGAAACGTTAGTTTTTAACTAACCCCAAACATACCCTAAAGCAGACATAGTGGGGCAGTGAGTCCTCATGTACCTGTTATCCAGCTTTAACAAGCTTCATCTTATTTTAGCAACATCATTTGGAGTAGTGGAGTGTTTTAGTGAAAACGGCACAGGCTTTGGGTCAAACAGGCCGAAAAAAATTCTGGTTTTTCCCTGGATTGGCTTTGGGGTCTAAGATGAATTATCCAGTCTCTCTGAGCTTTATTTCCTCAAATGCAACCTGGGATAAGAGGATACCCACTTTGCAGGGCTACTATGAACATTAAATGCAGTAATTTCTGTAAAATGCTTTGTGTGTAGTAGGTGTTCAATAAATACCTGTGGCCTATTATTGTTCTTAAGCATCCTATTATACCACCTTGTGTTTCCATCTTGCCATTCTTCCTAAGAACCTATAATACTCTCAAAGCTCTTCATTTCAAATGCCTCATGGTTTAGGTGAAGGAAGGGCTCGTGCCCCCCAGAAAGAGGTGGGGGGCTTTCTCAGGGCAATGGGCAAAAACTTGCTTCCCCTCCCATGAGCTGTCATCCTGCATTTCAGAGGCAGGAGAGTCAAGGTGGGCTTGTGGTGGAATCTAAGGACTCTAATGAAAAGTAAACGCCTTGCCCAAGCTCACATGGTGCAGGTACCGTAATCCAGGCTCTTGATACAAAGCTTATGCTCCCACCTCCCTGAGCTGTCTTGTGCTCAAATGAGAAGGTGTATGAAGTCACCTTGACAACATAAGTCTTGCTCTTTCCAATGAGCCACACTGTCTGGAAGAGAGACTGGAGCCCTTTGTGAGAAATGAGCTCATTTGTGTGGGATCAATACTTTCTTTCCAGAGACACCTAATGACACCTGTTTAGACACTTGGTGCCCTGGCATCATTTCTGTGCACCTTATGGGTGGGGTAGGAGAAGAATGCTTTGGGATGAGGTGGATGAAGACAAGAGGCATGAAGGACAGGGAGGAAACAAATCAACCCTAGAAATGAACTCGTGCTTCATACCTGGAGCTGGAGTCAGGTGAGAACAAACAAGAGCCGGATGCTGCCTGTAGAAAATTCTATCCCACTTGCCTTTCCTTTGTGACCAGACCCTTTAGTCACCCTTTCCAAGTCTCTGACTGGACTAAGAAGGCCTTCTGTCATGTTATTTCTTCCTGTCCCTGCCAATATTTCTGCCACGAAGTTGTTTTATCTTCTCTTGTGTACCCCCTGCCTGCTAGTGGCTCTGATCCATTGAATTCCATTAGAGGAGATACCAAAGCAGCATGGTTCTCCCCAGCTTTTGACTTTCTGAGGATCTGGAATGAAGCTGGATCCTCCCTCAACCACTGGCTGCACCCTAGCTAGGTATATCAATATGCACAGTGGTTGCTGGGGTTCTTCACCCATGCATGTGACCTGGCCTTGCCAAATTAACCTGCATGGCCTGCCTGCGTGGTACAAGGCTTACAAGGCTGGAGAATGGAACAAATGAGCAGGCCCATTCTTGATGGGGACAAGGACATCTCACAATCCCTGTCTTTCCATGATGACTCAGTGAATTAGTCTTCGATTGCTGCTGTAACAAATTACCACAAATGTTGTGGCTTGAAACAACACAAATGTACTGTTTTACAGTTTTGGAGGTCAGAAGTTTGACATGGTTGTCACTGTACTAAAATCAAGATGTTGGTAAGGCAGCATTTCTTTCTGGAGGTGCTGATGGGGAGAATCTGTTTTTGTTGCCTTTACTAGGGATTCCAGCATTCCAGGGCTGGTGACTTCTTCCCTGTTCAAAGCCGGCAAGGGCCAATCAAGTTTCTCTCATTGTATGACTGACACAAACTCTTCTGCCTCCCTCTTCTACAGTTAAAGATCTTTCTGATTTCATTGGGCCCACCCAGATAATCCAGTATAATTTCTGTATTTTAAGATCAGCTGATTAGCAACCTTAATTCCACCTGCTACCTTAATTCCCCTTTGACATGTAATGTAACATGTTGACAGATTCTGGGGATTAGGATGTGGTTACCCTTGGGTGAGGGACATTATTCTGCCTCCCACACTGAGTCCAAAGTCTTTAGATAATGCAGAACTAATTCAGAACTTAAAAGCTCTCTTTCAATCTGGCTCTATCATGAAAAGTATTTCAATAACCCATGCCAAAGGGAATTTCCAAACTCCTCCTTATTCTGTTGTCAGTTCCTAGTTCTCATCCTTTTTCCTCCAATAACATCTTCCTCATTGTAGGATATTCCAAAATTCAGAGTTGTCACCAAATAAATCAGAAAGCAATAACATTGGCCTAGGAGTTATTCAGAAGACCTGGATTCCAGCTGTGTACCTGGACTCAAACTGTGCACTTGGATAAATCACTTATGCTTGGGGGACTTAATTTCTTTGTCTGTGAAGTGGGGATAATTAACATCACTGACAATCTCTAAGGCTATTTATCATGTGCTGAGAAGGTAAACATACATAAGGCGCGTTGAAAGCTATTGCACATTGTCTAAGCTAATCATTTCCTATGACTCATCCATTGGCAAGAGGGACCTCTGCAAGGTCTTTGTTTTCATCTGTCTGCTTGGATGTGTTTCTCGAGGCCAATCCTTTCCTTCTAGGATTTCTATGACTTGAAATAGCACCTCTTCTGGGGCCCTCTGTAGACAGAGCTGCCTGTGGCATATGGAAACAGCACTGGGTGGCCCTTCTGATATTTCTGCGTAGTAGGACAGAGAGGCCTGTGCTTCTCCCACCCTACCTGTGTCAGGGTACACAGGCGTATCTAACTCTGGGATTGACTGTGCCCAGTGATAAAAGCCCCCTTCTCCAAAATCAGCATCATCCAGGCAAAGGTGAGAGTTTGGCCATCCATCTTTCTTACCATTTTACTTTATTTTTTTCAATTACTTTAGAACTGATTGGAGAAGAGGATCTTTACCCTTTCTCCCTATCCTACCACCTGCCACCTGTACAGCATTTCCAGAGCAGCCCTCATCAATGACTTATGGGGAGCTGGGGTATTTATACCTCCCACCTCTGGAAGAACTCTCTGTAGAGCTGTGGTCTACTCTGGCTCCAAGAGTCCCTCAGCAGGATATGTTCTCATTGCCCACAGTGAAAGCTTGTTTAAGTACTTCTTGGTTGTTACCTGCACATAAATCTTTGTCTCAGAGTCCGATTTGGGTGTAACTCAAGCTAAGACACAGGTATAAGTCCCTGTGCTAGGCACTGTGGAGAAAGATAGAAAACATAGTTATTGTGCTTAAAACAAATTGTCTTTTGGAAAATACTATCAGTATCTCCATACATAGCATGAGTTTAGAAAGACAGCAAATTAAATATTGGTATCAGATTACAAGGGCCCTGGAATGCTAGGCTCAGGATTTGACATGTATTCCGTAAGCACTTGAATTTCTAGACATTTTGTAAGCAATGAAATATTTCAGGAAGATCCATGAGTGGTGACATTCCTATGCTTAATATGAATAAGTATGGACTTCAGGGAACAGTCAGGAGCCCCTGAGGAGTGAAGACAGGTTAGAAGAGCATTATGATGGTCCAGCTATGACTTTCTAAGAGATGAAGCCGGAGGGTGAGCTGCCAGGACTTGCTGCATGGCTGAACACTTGGGGTGGGATGAGTGGAGGTAGGTTAGGGAAAAAGGGTAAGGATGATGGTAACTTTTCCCTGCTTGGATGGCTGAGAGAATGGAGGAGCTGCTGAGGGAGCTGCAGGCTGACTGGGGCAGAGTTGGTTTGGGGTGGAAAAGGACCCACTCTGTTGTCTATTTTGTCATAACAAAGTCATTGCTTCCAAGAAACTCCAATGTTACAAAAAACGAAACCAAATGAAACCAGCATTATAAAGACAAAGGTCTCTGTGGGACAAGGGAGATGGGAACAGTACTCACTCTCTGTGGTGGTTAATACTGAGTGTCAACTTGATTGGACTGAAGGATACAAAGTATTGATCCTGGGTGTGTCTGTGAGGGCGTTGCCAAAGGAGATTCACATTGGAGTCAGTGGGCTGGGAAAGGCAGACCCACCCTTAATCTGGATGGGCATAATCTGATCAGCTGCCAGCTCGGTTAGAATATAAGCAGGCAGAAAAATATGAAAAGAGAGCCCGACCTAGCCTCCCAGCCTACATCCTTCTTCCATGCTGGATGCTTCCTGCCCTCCAACACTGGACTCCAAGTTCTTTAGTTTTGGAACTCAGATGGCTCTCTTTGCTCCTCAGACTGCGGACAGCCTGTTGTGGGATTTTGCGATTATGTGAGTTAATACTTAAACTCCTATATATATATATATATATATATATATATATATATATATATATATTCCATTAGTTCAAGGGATTCCCATTTAGGAAGCTGGGGTAGAGCCGAGAAATCTGATTTTGTATCTTTCTGTCTTTTTTTTTTTTTTTTGAGATGGAGTTTTGTTCTTGTTACCCAGGCTGGAGTGCAATGAAACAGCCTTGGCTCACTGCAACCTTTGCCTCCTGGGTTCAATCGATTCTCCTGCCTCAGCCTCCCAAGTAGCTGGGATTACAGGCACTCACCACCACACCCAGCTAATTTTTGTATTTTTAGTAGAGATGGGGTTTCACCATGTTGGCCAGGCTGGTCTCAAACTCCTGACCTCAGGTGATCTGCCTGTCTTGGCCTCCCACAGTGCTGGGATTATAGGCGTGAGCCACCGTGCCCAGTCTGACTTTGTATCTGTCTATCAAATGATACTTTGCACCATTTTCCCTGGATAATTTTGTGCAGTTGTTTGATAGGTACACATTTCATAAAAGCTGGTTTCAGGGGTGGAGTCTCAGAGTTGTTAAAAAATTGTTCTTCCTGCCGGAATTATGTTATGCAAAGGAAGGAGGATGCCTCCTACACCTGTCTGTGTATTTTATTACCAAAACGAAAAATATTAAACTGGCTGATTAAAGAGAACAAAACTGAACAGCACTGAGAACAAGGGAAAAACTGAAGAGTTGAAAAGATGAAAGGAAAAAAGATGACCAAGCAGATCATCCAAATGAGCACAGCTTAGAGTGGTGGACAGCAACCACAAGAAGGTGACAACTGTCTCCTTGAACAGAGCCCGTGACGGCCCAATGCTGGCCTGCAACTGTTCACACAAACAAAACATGTGTAAGGCTTGTCATAAACCGCTATTATGCATTTTACTTTATAAATTTAAATTAAAGCAAGGGCTGGTGAGGAGGAATAAGTTCTGGTGTTCTACAGCACTATGGGGTGAATATAACTAACACAATTTATTATATAATTTCCAAGTAGCCAGAAGAGTGGATTTTGAATGTTTCCAACACAAAGAAATGATAAACATTTGAGGTGATGGATATGCTAATTAACTTGATTGATCATTACACATTGTATACACGCATCAAAATATCACTGTACCCCATAAGTATATACAATGACTACATGTCAATTAAAAAGAATAAATGCCAAAAATAAAATAAAATAAAATAATAAATATATAAAAGAAAGGAAAAAATAAAATAGAGCAAGGACTTCTGGAATATCTTATGCAAATGTATGCAAAAGAGCACACCAATATATACAGAAAAGCAAAAGCAAGTATGTCCTTTCCTGTTTTGCATAAATCAACCCTGTTATCTCATTTTGAAATCAGCTCTGCAACAAAGTCTACCAGAAACGAGAAGGAGCACATACGATATGATTTCTTTTTTAAGAACAGGTGAAGCTGAACTGTAATGATAGAATTCAGATTAGTGGTTTCCTGGTGGGGAGGATTGACTGCTGAGGAGCACAGAAGATTCTCTAGGTGATGGAAATGTTACATCTCCATCTGGATGGTGGCTATAGGAAAAGCTTGGTACATGTTTTCCTCACTGGAAGCTGCCCTTGTTAACACTCATGTGGCTTCTAGGTAGTAGCTGCCTGTCCTTTCTGCTTTCCCTTTGTGTTGATGCCACATACTGTCATGTGGCATGCCTGTATCAAAGCAAATGTGGTATCCGGGGGCATGGCTCCCAGATGGGCCTCTCAGCAGCCTCCATCTTGCTCACACTTGGGGGAACAGAATACACCTGGAGAAATAAGACCTCCTTTTGCCCTCCATAGATTGGTGAGCATTTATACCTGGGGCAATGCCAGCCTGTCAGAGCCCAAGTGAGGAAAGAGACAGCCTGGTTCAGCCCCATCACTCACTCCACCCACCATCCTCACCTGTCAATGGCGATGGCCAGCAAGGCATTGGTGGAGACGTAGAGGGAGACGGTGCGCAGGTAGTTGATGGAGGCACATAGCACGTGGCCATGCTCCCAGGAGAGCTGCCGGACCACATAGTAGTCCATCTCAAAGGGGCAGCAGATGATGGCCACCAGGAAGTCGGAGATGGCCAGGTTGGCAATGAGCAGATTGGTGAGATTGCGCAGCTTCTTATAACGAGTGAGGGCAGCGATAAAGACAAAGTTACCGACACCGCAGACCAGCATGATGCCGGCCAGTGCAATGCCGATGACAATCTTGGCTGCGAAGAAGGTCCGGGTCTTGGTCATGTCCTCATCCTCATCCATAGGGAGGTCGTAATCACCATAACTGAAGTTAAAGGAGAGGGAGGAGGCATGGTCTTGGGGTAGATTAAAGTTGGGTGCAAAACTGGTGTTTCCATGCTGGGCTGCCATGGTGACGCCTGCAAGAAAAGTGGTGTGAGGGAGGTGCGAGGGGTAGGGGTGCAGACCTCCTGCTCTCTCGGTGTCAGTGAGCCTGGCACCCTGCCCACATCCTTGGGGAGACTTGACTCACCATCTTGGATCCTGGAAGGAGGCACAACCAGTGGACAGCATGCAGGAGAATATCTGGTCACATTCCCTGAGTTCCCCAGGTATAGGCCAACCAGACCCACTGCCTACCTAGATGGAACTACCCAGGATGCTGGGAGAGGAGACCTGAGATCTGCAAGCTGGGAAGCCCTCCATGGCTGCCCAGCTGTCAGGAAGGATGGCATAGGATGGATCAGACTCTCCAAAACTCTCAAGAAGAATGTGCACCTTTGCCCTTTGCCCAGGGGCCAGGGCCTCTTGTCTGCCCAGTCACATCCTCTAGCCCCCCTCATGCATCAGCTCCCACAGGGCTTTCTGGAACTCTTCCAAGGCTGCTCCCAGGAGCTGGCCTGGCTCCCACAGTAGTCACAATGTTGTGGCACCTGTTGGCCAGGGACAATGAAGCAGGATGGCCAGGATGCTGCAGGGTCTTCTCTCCAAAAGCAGGACATCACTCCATCTGTACTGACCAAGCCACAGACTTGGAAATCATCAAGTCCATTTTCACATGGACAGACTGAGTCACCCTGGGCCAGTAATTTACTCTCTCCAAGTCCTAATCTTCCCGTAAACCAAATTCCTGCTGCCCAGTCCAGCGCCTGGTGCATAATGGGGGCTAGACAGGAATCTGTTGAGTGCATGACCAGGATGCTGTAGGTGGAGGAGGCTGCGGTGGGGTGGGGTGGGGAGAATTCCCCTCTTGCTCCCCTGTTCTTTGGGAATCAGCTCCAGAAAGAAATCCTCTGCGGGCCTTCCCCCACTGCTCCCACTCCTTTGGATCTGCTCCCTGACCTCCTTCACTCAGCTCTAGTTCTCCACCCAGAGTCAACCCTGCCTGAAAGGCACCAATTCCGTCACCAAGGTCTCAAATTAGGGAAAACAGTCTCTGAAGCCCTGAGCCCGGAGGAGATGGGGCACCCCAGGGTGCAAGGCTTCACTGAGGGGCTGGAAAAAAGAACCCAGACCCCAACACCCACAGAAAGGGGCCCTGGCTGTCCCACTATGAGTGGCCTTCCCCTCACCTCTCAGTACACCTGGAAACGACCTCATATGTGGGCACCGCGGGGTGCTGCGTAGCAAGGAGAGGACTCAGCTGGACAACGCATTTGGTCCACTCCTGCGAGGAGAGGAGAACGCCGAGGGACAGGAACTGCGCCCCAACGAAAGGCACCCTAACCTGAGGTGCGCCCGCCAGCTCCTTTCCCAAGGTGAACACCTCCAAGAGGTGAGGTGTAAATCCCAGTGGCATCCACATCCGGAGGTGTCTTCCCTCCAGGTCGTCCCTCCGTCTCGTGCGACACCTCAATCCCCGCACCCTCTGCTCAGCCAGGGACCAAGAATCGGGAATCCTACCCCTCCTCGGCTTTCCAGACCCCTAACCCAAGATGAGCGGACGCGCGTCCGGGCTGGGACAGGTCCCGGGCGCATTTTCACAGATTGCACTCCCCGTCCGGGAGCAACCCGTTCCAGCAGCCCCCTTCCTGCCCCATCAACGCAGCCGCGCGGTCGAGGTCTGGAGGCGACGCCCTGGCAGGGGCACGAACCAAGTCACAAATTCAGGCTCCAGAAGCAAAGGCTGCGGGGCCTCGGGGCGGGAAGAAAACTGCAGGTGGGTGGAGGATGCGGTGAGCGGGAATTTCCCCACGGAAATTGCTATTTTCTGCTCACCTTTCAGGAAGGTGCGCCTCTACCTGCGCCCTCCCCGGCGATGTAGAGCTCCCTCCGCCCGCGCCCGCACACCCCAGGCCCCGCTTACCGTCTCCTCCCGGTCCTAGACGGCTCAGTGGGTATCTCCTGAAGCCAATTCGCCTTCTTCGAGCCAGCCCCGACGAATCTCGAGAGTGGCGGGAGGCAACGCAGCCAGAATGCCCCAGAGGGAAAAGTGGGCGTCGGAGGCCCTTGTCCCAGCGACTTCCCCACCGCTCCCACGGAGTCCCGGGACTGCACGGATCTGAGCCCTTACCTACCTGCCTCGGCGCCTCCTCTCTATGCGCTCTGCTGCTCCGGAAGCGGGATCGAGGGTGGGTCACAGGGTGGTTGGGCGCCGGCGGGCCGCTCGGTTTTCGTCTCGAGGACCGGGACTTGCACTTGCAGAGCTGCTGCGTGAGGGATGTCCCTCTTTCTTCCTCGCCCTGGCGCGCTCCCCCGGCGCGTCGCGGTCTCTGGGTTCCAGCTGGAGTTGGCGCTCGCCCCCGCAGCTCTTTCCTGTGGCTCGGACCTGTGAGCCCCGCCCCGCTCTCGACTCCGCCCCGGGGTCCCCGCCAGCCTCGGTGCCGAGGCCGAGGGTGGGTGCCCAGCTCCCGCACCCCACCGTGTGCTCTCGGGCTGGTGCGTCCAGGGCGCCGGGCACCGTAGCTCTGGCCTCGCTGACGCGGGTGCCAGGGCAGCGGGGGCCGCCCCTCTCAGGGATTTCAGCGCCTTCGCCTGCAGTCTGAATCGGACCACAGTAGCCAGGTTTCGACCGTGCGCTTGGGAACAGCGAGCACCGCCCTCTGCCGCCAGCCGTGGCACGGCACCCGGGTCGCGCGCGAAGGAGCAGGGCGTACTGTCTTCCGGAGGTGCCCAGTGCCAGCGTCCGCGCCTACTACAAGGTGACTCAAGGAAAGACCAGCTCCGACGAGTGTGGGCCTTTTGGCGATGGCGGTGAAGGAGCAGGCCCCCAGGAGGAAGCTGGGGATGGGGCAGCTTGCCCTGCTCAAAGCCCCTGAAGTCCTCCTTCAAACTTTGGGATGATCACCGCTATCAGATTCCAGGGCCATATCCCAGGAGTGCCTCAGCCCATCTGTCCCGAGAGTCCGGAGCCCTCCACTTAGCTTCTAACAGGTTCGAACTCCCACGACCTCCCCGGTTAAACACAGGAACTGCCCATTCAAATGACGTGCCCAGGAAGCTCTGGGTGTAGAGGATTGGACCTGTGGCAGGACCCTGAAGGTCTAAAAAGGTGTTACCTATTGTTAAACCCCAGCCAGCAGGTAATTGGCAGGTCAGAATATAAACTCCACTTTGTCAGAGCTTCCTGTTTTTGTTTTTTTTTTTCAAGGGAATCTGGAATTTGAGAACTTTAAAAATACTCTTTAGGTTTGTTAAAGCAAAAACCTTGTTTTGGCTAAAGAGAACTTGCCTCAGACTGAACGCAGTCTGCAGGACTGCCAATTACAAAACGTGTGGGTGAATGAACTTCAAATCCCGTCAGGAAGTGAAATTCTGTGATTCTGACTTTCCCACCTTAAGTGTAACTGACCCCACTCTCCCCTCCTTTTAGCGTCTCTCCAGGCCTGATCAAAGGCGGGAGAGCCAGCTGTTTGCTTTCCTCCCGGGGAGGGGCTGCGATTGGGCAGGTGTTCTATAGGGTCAGGGTAACCTCCAGAGACAGAGGCAAAAGAAGCTCTGTTGCTCAAGGAGGGGAGATGATGAGGTAGCCAGTTACAGGCCCTGGGCATATTCTTTGGCATAGCTCATACTTTTTGACCTCAGCTAGAGGATTCTCTGCTCATGGACCATACCTGCCCTATTCAATGGAGGCAAACAGACCCCTGGGGCCATCTGCCTGCTGGTGTCTTCATGGAATCCTCTGAGATGAGTTAAAGCACGGTTGCTTCCACACAGATTTGGAGACCTGCAGATGTCGTTGTAGTAACTCCAAGTCCTGACCACCCTCAGCAGAGCAGGAGCTTTTTCTGGGAGTGGACATGTGGTCCCCAGGGAGACGGTGGATACTTAGAAAACATTGCAACAGGCCGGGTGAGGTGGCTCATGCCTGTAATCTCAGCACTCTGGGAGACTGAGGCGGGCAGCTCACGAGGTCAGGAGATGGAGACCATCCTGGCTAACATGGTGAAACCCCGTCTCTACTAAAAACACAAAAAATTAGCTGGGTGTGGTGGCGCACGCCTGTAATCCCAGCTACTCAGGAAGCTGAGGTAGAAGAATCACTTGAACCTGGGAGGCGGAGGTTGCAGTGAGCTGAGATCGTGCCAATGTACTCCAGCCTGGCAACAGAGCAAGACTCTGAGAAAGGAAAGAAAGAAAGAAAAGAAAGAGAGAGAGAGAGAAAGAAAGAAAGAAAGAAAGAAAGAAAGAAAGAAAGAAAGAAAGAAAGAAAGAAAGAAAGAAAGAAAAGAAAAGAAAGAAAGAAAAGAAAGAAAGAAGAAAGGAGGGAGGGAGGGAAGGAAAGAAGGAAGGAAAGAAGGAAGGAAGGAAAGAAAGAGAGAGAGAGAAAGAGTGCAATAAAATGCTACGGGGATTTGTCTTGGTTTGGGTTTCCCCCAAGGAGACTCCCAGACAAAGACCTGTGAGCGGCAGGCAGTTTATTGGGAGCAGATCGTGGGAAGCACAGGCAGGTGGAAGGGAAGTGAGACAGGGAAGGGAGAAGGACCCATACACTATATGCTAACAAGCAGGGTGCCACTGGGGCTCACTTCAGTTGACCTACAGACCGTGTGGAACATGCCACATGGTTGTTCACAGCAGCACAGGGAGGCTAGACATTCAGGCATCAATTTCTACCCCACGTCCCATGGACAGGTTCCCCGAGGGCCAGAATTTCCCTCACTTTCAAGTTGTGTCCCAGTGTGGTGCAGAAAGCCCAAGGCTGAAAAGAAGAGAGCATCAGGCCTTGGGTGGGAGGTGTCATAGTGCCCGGAACTGCATCTGCCAGTGAGTCCAGGAGAGCAGAGGAGATTCCAGACAGGCCGTCACTCTCACAGTTGCTACAGGAGGGCAGCAGAGGGGCCTTCCTTTCCAGAGGTGGGCAAGAGCCCAACTTCCACTGGAGTTCATAGACTGAACTGAGTGTGAACCCAGAGAAACTGGGTGCGCCGAATGGGATTTTGAGAGGGGCTGAAGACTTTGCATTAGGTACTTGGAGGTAACTTACAACCCCACTTGGGCTCACAAAGCTGGCGAGAACTGGGGAAATGGAGATGATTTAGGTGAAAATTATTAACGGACTTCTCCTTCTCGTCAAAGAGATGTCTCTAATTGCAAGCCCACAGTCTCTTCTCCTTATCTCTGAAAGAGACTTCTCTCTGAAGTCTTGCTGGTGAGAAAGGCTTAGCTGAACTATGTGATAAAGTGCTGAGGGAGGGGAAGAGGCCAAGGGGAGGAAAGAAAAACCTTGCAGACTGGAGTTGCTGCAAAGCCTCAGGGGAGGGGTTATCTACACACAACTGGACGTGACAAAAATGGATGAGGTAAGGATACTTTGATACAGGGCCAGAAGATTATATGTTGGAATCCACTTGAGAGACAAGAGGAATAAAAATTTAACGGGTGTAATATTTTGACAATATTAAATCTGAATGTTTTTTATTGTTCCCCCCACAAATCCTAGTGCATGGCAGCCACTCTACTAGTATAAATCCAGGAAATTGGAGTAGGTTACGCCACCTCAGAATAACATCTTTCAAAGATACTCCCGAATAGGGAGGGTGGAATTGTTGGGTCAGCCTGAGACGGCCAGATGGAGCCACATCTAGGGATTCCTCTAAATGGGAGAGGGAATATGTGTCACTACTCAGAAAATGTGTCAGTATGTGTATAAAGGGAGAGAAGGCTCAGGGTTTGTCAGGTAAATCTGATTTTCAGATAATTTTTTTTAAAATTACTTTTACTATTTATTTATTTATTAGAGGCAGGGTCTCAATCTGTCACCCAAGCTGGAGTGCAGTAGCGTAATCATAGCTCACTGTAGCCTCCAACTTAGGCTCAAGTGATCCTCCCACTTCAGCCTCCTGAGTAGCTGAGACTACAGCCTCCAGCCACTGTGCTTGACCCCAAATTATTTTTTTCTTTTTATTTTTTTCTCTGTGGGGGACAGGGTCTCCCTGTGTCACCTAGACAGGAGTGCACTAGTGTGATTACAGCTCACTGCATCCTGGACTTTCCAGACTCAAGCAGTCTTTTAGCCTCAGCCTCCCTAATAGTTGGAAATACAGGTGCCTACCACCACACCTAGCTTTTTTTTTTTTTTTTTTTTTTTTTTTTTTTTTTTTTTTTTAAAAAAAAAAAAAAATTTAGGTTGGGGCTTGGAGAGCGGGGTGGTTGGGTTTTATAACTTTTGCTTTTTTTTTTATCAACCGACTGGGAAAAATTTCAACACATAATTTTTTTTTTTTTTTATTAAAAAAAAAAAAAAAAAAAAAAAAAAAAAAAAAAAAAAAGCTAGGTGTGGTGGTAGGCACCTGTATTTCCAACCATTAGGGA
>CAUYLG010051343.1:0-13830 GCA_963573385.1 Cacajao melanocephalus | reverse complement strand
TTTCTTGGAGGCTTTGTTCATTTCTTTTTACTCTTTTTTCTGTAATCTTGCCTTCTCGTTTTATTTCATTGAGCTGATCTTCAATTTCTGATATCCTTTCTTCTGCTTGGTCGATTTGGCTACTGAAACTTGTGTATGCTTCGTAAAGTTCTCGTGTTGTGTTTTTCAGCTCCATCAATTCATTTATATTCTTCTCCAAGCTGTTCGTTCTCATTAGCATTTCCTCAAACCTTTTTTCAAGGTTCTTAGTTTCTTTGTATTGGGACAAGTTCTTTTAGCTCAGAGAAGTTTGTTATTACCCACTTTCTGAAGCCTGTTTCTGTCAATTCATCAGACTCATTCTCCATCCAGCTTTGTTCCCTTGCTGGTGAGGAGTTGTGTTCCCTTGGAGGAGGAGAAGCGTTCTGGTTTTGGGTGTTTTCATCCTTTTTACACAGGTTTCTTCCCATCTTTGTGGAGCTATCTACCTGTGGTCTTGGTAGTTGTTGACTTTCGGATGGGGTCTCTGAGTGGATGTCCTTTTTGTTGATGATGAAGTTATTTCTTTCTGTTTTTCAGTTTTCCTTCTAATGGTGAGGCCCCTCTGCTATAGGACTGCTGGAGGTCCACTCCAGATCCTGCTTGTCTGGGGGTCACGTGCGGTAGTTGCAGAACAGTAAGGCTTGCTGCCAGTTTCTTCTTCTGTTATCTTTGTCCCAGAAGGATACCAGCCAGATGTCAGCCTGAGCTCTCCTTTATATGGTGTCTCTTTGGATATACAGGGGTCAGGGAGCTGCTTGAGGAGACAGTCTGTCCCTTATAAGAGCTCAAGTGCTGACCTGTGAGCTCCATTGTTCCATTCAGAGCTGCTGGGAAGGTACGTTTAAGTCTGCTGCAATGGAACTCATAACTGCCTTTTATTCCCAGGTGCTCTGTCCTGGGAAGGTGAGGCTTTATTTATAAGTTTATGACGTGGTGCTGCCTTTTTTCAGAGATGCCCTGCCCAGTGAGGAGTTAGCCTCGTCACAGTCTGCCAGCAGAGGTGTTGCTGAACTGCCGCGGGCTCTGCCCTGCTGCTGTGTGAACTTCCTTGCAGTTTTGTTTATAGAGGTATAGTTAGAGCTGCCTCAGTAATGGCAGTCTGCCTCAGTAATGGTGGACTGTCTCTGCAATGGTGGACTGCCTCAGTAATGGCGGATTGTGTTGGTAATGGCGGACTGCCTCGGTAATGCTGGACTGCCTTAGTAATGAGAGATTGCCTCGGTAGTGGTGGACTGCCTCGGTAATGGCAAATGCCCTTCCCCCCACAGAGCTGGACTGTCCCGGGTCCAGCTGTGCTTGCTGTGGAACTCTCAATGCAGAGCATTTCATATTGCTGGTCTTTGCTGGGCGGGGGAGACCCGCCGAGCCATAGCACCTGGCTCCCTGTTTCAGCCCCCTTTTTTTCAGTTGAGCGGGTGGCTCTCTCTCCCAGGCATTCCAGGCACCAGTTGAAATGGCTGCCCAGATTTTTGTGAGTTTTTGCGTGGAGACTCACTGTGCTGCCTGAAACAGCCATGCTGGAGACTCATGGTGCTCTTCCACCCAGGAATCTTCTGGTCTGTGAGCAGTAAAAATTGATTTGGAAATGCGGTGATCACTCACCCTCTGCATTCTTGCTGGGGAACTGCACTCCAGAGCTGTTCATATTCAGCCGTCTTGGATTGCTGCCCAACAATACTTTAAGACACATATTATTATTCCTATTTTACAAAAGAAGCAATTGAGACTGAAGATAGTTAAGGAGCTTACCCAAGGTCACAAACTAGTAAGTAGTAGAATTTGAGATTTGAACGCAGGGTCTTCCTGCATAGTGAGCACTAAAATCTTGTCCTAAAGCGAAGTTACCACTGTTACCAAAGCAAGGTGTGCCTGAAAGCTCCTTCTGAAGTGGAGAGTGATTCAACATAATTCTCCATGGATTTACACATAACATTCTGACTGGTCCTGCTTGGTCCTTGGTTCCAGATTGAGGTTATCAGTTGGTCTACAGCTCCTAACCTGATTCATTTTCACTTGAATCTCATCTAGAGATTTTCACCCTTTTTTAAACTTTGGTCCCTAGAGTCATTTCCTACCAGTCAAAATGATAGGAAGAACTTTATTTTCTATAGATTATAAAACCAACAAGACCATATAGAGTATAATTGTTCTACACTGTAATCCTGACCCTATTCTGTGTTCAATATTACTGTCTATCCTACCATGGTAGGTCAATCATTGACCTACCATGATTCCAGGTAACTCAGTCTACATGTCCCACTATTATTGCAAAATTCTCTAGGGTAGTAATTCTTAAGAGCTCCCACCTCCTCCCTGGTAAAAACAGCAGAGGTTAGTTCACCAGGATCTGCTGCTCAAATTGACCCATTGCTTATAGCTCTTCCCAGCAAGATGAATAGGTTTCCTATGAAAAAGACATTGCTTCATACTTTACAAGCTTTATCCAGGACCTAACACAATATAAGGCTATATTTGATGGAAAAGAACAAAAGAATAAACAACTATATAAATAAATCAACTAATGACCTTATGCCCTTCTTAGGAGGGACAAAAATTTTATTTATCATCTAGAATGTGAGGCCATACGCCAGGCATAGGCTATCTCATAAAAAGCAATGCAGTTGTGGTCTTTGCTCCTCTGGATTTTAAAGTCTGCTGGGGAAGTAAGACATTAATCAATTGCAAGCCCACTATGATAGCCCCCTCCTCAGAAGCAGGCAATGGCTGCTGACACAGTATTATAACAGAGTCACAAAATCAAATATATTTGAGGCCCAAATAAGCATTAAAATGTACAAAAAAAGATAGAGTAAGTAATAGAGTAATATGCCCATGTCAAAAGAAAGTACAAATTTCATTCACAAGTGTATACCATTCTTTGACGTACTACTAGCTATACAAAGCATATTTGTAGGCTCTACCTAGCCTGCTGGTTGTATGTTTGCCACTCCTGGAAAGAATGCTTCAGAATGTAATCTGTGGCTTCAAATTCTGAACTACTACATTCCTACTATGGAATTAAGTGGTAGACTACTTTTTCATGGAAGCCAAATCTTAAGTAAGTTTTCTGTAAATATGATATGGTTTGGCTGTGTCCCTACCCAAATATCATTTGAATTACAGTTCCCATAATCCCCATGTGTCGTGGGAGGGACCAGGTGCAGATAATTGAATCACAGTTTATCCCATGGTGTTCTTGTGACAGTAAGTGAGTTCTCACAAGATCTGATGGTTTCATAAGTGTCTGGCATTTCCCCTGCTCATTCTTCTCCTTCCTGATGCCATGAGAAGAAGGATGTGTTTCCTTCCCTTTCCACTATGATTGTAAGTTTGCTGAGGCCTCCCAGCCCTGTGGAACTGTGAGTCAACTAAACCTCTTTTCTTTAATAAATTGCCCAGTCTCAGGCAGCCCCTTATAGCAGTTTGAGAATAGACTAATATAAAATATTTCATATTCCTTCTTCCCCGTGTAATCTGAGGCCTCTGTTAGGGTTTTTATAAAGCAATTGTTTGTTCAAGCTGAACCATTTCATTAACTAACCTGAAATCTTGCCATTCCCTTGATAAGACAGGAAAAATTAACTGGACCCAAAGAAAGGACAAACAGCTGCTGAACCATGACCAACAAATGCCAAATATGCAGGCATTTCTTACAGAAAATCCTCTGAGTGTTCATGCTCTTTCCACTGAGTGACTAGTAAGCTCAGATGTATTTGCCATCAGAGTACCTACATACACTCTTGGCTACAGGCACTTGTTATCTCATTGCTACCCCAACAACAGAGAAAGGAAAAAATCATTTTTAGAAATAATGGCATTATTCATCTTATTATCATCTTTGGCTATAATACAAGGAAGACAATAAAATTAAATATACACTGTGCTTTCTGTCAAAGAAATCTTATGATTTGAGATCTTGAATAAACATACATGATTAGAGCCACACATTTCTATATTGTTTGTATGAAAATGTTGTTTTTGATAACCGTATTAACAATAGACATGAAAAACTTTAAGCTGTCATAGATTTATAAGTTGAATGTGAAAATATTTATTATATTACGTAAATTATACATTGCTAGTCAATCTCAAGTGGCAATTAGTAAATATTTACAGTTCTATAATAAACTAAGTTTACACATATTTTTAGAATAATTTATTTTGTAATAGATCTTAACTAGTGCTACTGTTAAGAGGCAACTGGGGAACAGAAAGGTAGTTCTCTATTCAATATCTATTTTCTCTTTCCTCTTTACAAAAAGCCTAGATTTGGGGGTGAATCGATGTGTCTATATATAAAAAACCATTTCTAGTTGAAGATAGTAGCCATGTAACAGAATTCTGGTCAAGAATATATAGATGGAGTTGTTTGGTGCTTAAGGAAAGCTCTTTAAAAGGGTGATAGACTTGGTTCAGACGTGCCAAAGAGAGGTCTAGCCTTTGCTGCAGCTCATGGATGGTAACCTTTAAACCCTTGAAATTTCCTGAATAACAGGATTGTTATTTGTGGTGGGCCCTTCTAACCACATCTGATAGCATATGTTAATCAGATGATTCATGGTAAGCCCCCAGAGAGTTTACACTAAGAAGAAGACTCATGGCATAGGCTGGCCAAAGCACAAAGGCCAACCATGTGATTACAGCATTGGGGCTTTGAGCCATGCAACAGCTCAACCTCTGGGGAGGAAAGAAGGGGAACCTAGAGACTGAGTTCTACCAGGTAGGTAATGATCCAGTCAATGATGCCTATGTGATAAAACTCCAACAAAATATCTGGCCACCAAAACTAGATGAGCTTCCTGGTTGGCAATACTCCAAGTGTATATTGCTACACATTAATGCTAGGCAGGTAACGAGTCCTTAAGGATGATTCCAGGAGGGTAACATATCTGTGAGAATAATGAAAGCTTCACATTGAGAACTCTCTCAGTCCCACATTCTCCCCTACACATTTCTTCCTTTGACTGGTTCAGATTTATATCTTTTTGCTATTAAATAAAACTATAATTGTAAGTATAGCACTTTACTGAGTTCTGTGAGTTATTCTTGCAAATTATCAAACCTGAGGAAGTCTGTGAGGACCTACAAGTCTGAATCTAGTTGGTCTGAAGTCAGTACGGCATTAAGAACCCCCATTTGTGGCTGGTATCAGAAGTCTTGAACAAAGCTGGCAGTCTGGAGGACTGGGCCCTTAGCCTCAAGTTTGGCAACCTTGAGTAGACTTTGTTTTTCCCTTCCTCTTTTCTAAATGTAATGCTGGATGTAGAAAAGACATCTTATGACAACAAGGAGAAAAACATATGCCAAGTGTATCAGACAGGGTTTAGTCAGGGAAACTATTTCAAAAAAGATGTAATGCAGGAATGGAAGTCCTTAAACAGTGAAAGAGCTGGAAGAGCAAAAGACTTAAGACTGAAGATCCTGCTGTAGCAGTCTTTTGCCCTTCCAGCTCTTCAGGTGTGTCACCACAGCTATAGTCCAGAGAATCAGGAGGTTGCTGTGGCCACTCAGGATAGGAAGCCACAGGAAACAGGAACCCCAGAGTGAAGGCAAGTGATTGAGAATGAAATGCCCAGAAGCAGATGCAAAACCTCACAACTGGTGAAGCCCCGGTATCTGCCAACCACACTGCCAGAAAAAACACTGCCGTTTCACTGGCAGAAAGTGAATCACAGCTAGAACTCCAGAGGGAAGAAATCTAAAAAATGTAATTTCTCAGCCTCCAAGTATCTTCCATATATTTTATTCAATGAAAATGCTTTTTACCATTCTGTTTTTTTGTGGGGATTTTTTTTTTGAGACTGGATCTCCCCCTGTCACCCTAGCTCAAGTGTGATGGCTCAGTCACAGCTTACTGCAGCCTCCATCTCCTGGGCTCAAGCAATCCTCCCACCTCAGCCTCTGAAACAGCTGGGACTACAAGTATGTGCAACCACATCCAGCTAATTATTTTTTTCTTTCCTTTTTTTTTTTTGAGACAGGGTCTCATTATGTAGCCTAGTCTGGTCTTGAAATCCTAGGCTCAAGCCATCCTCCCACCTCGACCTTCCAAACTGTTGGAATTACAGGCATGAGCCACTGAGCCCAGCCCTATCTCTTGATCTTAAAGTTTTTTTGTTTTTTTTGTTTTTGTTTTTTTTTTTGCGAGTAGTATAGTTAAAACTACCATGCTGTTTGGTATAAACGATACAAACTTTCTCACTATATGAACATACACTGTTTATCAAGAATTCATAAAGAATATTGTGGAATGGTATTCTTTACATTTTTCCCAAGCCTTGAAGTTTTAAAAGGTATGAATCATGAAAGCCTCTTAGTGAAAAAGGGGGTATGGCAGTACCTCCTACCCCATGGCAGCCAATGAAAGTATAAAGTTTATTATTTACATGAAAAAGTGATCTGATACCCAGAGTTATGGTCTCTGAACATTTCAATCATATACTCCATCGATAAAAACTTCTAGGTATAAATATCTAACATACATATATTTATTTATCATGTGCAAGAGCTACAATATTAATATATCATGGATATTATAAAGCACGGAAATTTAGACAGGATGTAAAAAAACATAATTGAAAATGCTATAAAATACTATTCAATATTGAATATAGGTCTTTTTTTTATTTTGTGAAATTTTTCTATTGTGATAAATATAACATAAAATTCACCATTTTGAAGTGTACAATTCAGTAGTTTTTTAGTATATTCATAATGTTGAGCAACTGTCACCACTAGGTAATTCTAGAATATTTCCATCATCTAAAAACAAATCCCATATCTGCTAGCAGTGATTCCCAATTCCTCCTTCCTCCAATCCCTAGCAATCATTAGTCTACTTTCTTTTTCTATAGGCTTGCCTATTGCCTATTCTAAACATTTCACGTAAAAATGATCATAAAATATGGGTCTCTTTTTAATATATTTGTTATGGCAGTTTACAAAACAACAATGAAAACTTGTTTCTGAATCAGTTTTTTGATTTATGGTTTTGTTATCATATCCAAAAAAGACTTACAAAGATCCACAGACCCAAGTAGACATATCACTTTTTCAGTCTCACTCATCAATAATTTTGTTGAAATTTGACTAGGAAATATCTACTTTCTCTAGGTAGTCTTTATTTATTTTTTTTAGAGACAGGGTCTCGCTATGTTGCCCAAGCCAGAGTGTAGTGACTAGTCATAGGTACATCACAGCCTCTAATTCCTGGCCTCAAGGAGTCCTCTCACTTGAGCCTCTCAATAGCTGAGACTCAAGGCACATGCCACCATACCAGCTTCTAGGTATTCATACGAATAAATCAGAAAGTGTCGTGTTTATATGCTTTTAACATCAGTTTTTATGCTTTTAAGAATCAGTCCAGATTCTCTGCAACTACTTGTATAAGTTTTAAACATATTTAAAATTTCTGATCCCAGGTTGTTAAGCGTGAAGATATAAGAGTTTTTATAGTGATGCATATTTTTCCAATGAAAATAATCACAGATATATTTAAATTGCCAAATGTACAAAATGTCCATCTCTATGAGTTTGTTTCCAAAAGCAGTTACTTTGTCATTATCATAATATTAATTAAATTCTTTTTAAAACTTGATATGCAGCATCCTGTGATAGCAGTCTTTTTAAACCAATCACACATCTTATGAGGCTTAAGTTAAAACTAGATAACCTGTAAATCCACTTAATCTAACACATGCAAATGGCAAGAAAACTGTAATACTGTGGGAGTTAATATACGAGTGGGGGCCCCACAATTATTCCTCCAAAGTGTGCATGTTCCATTCTTCCCTGAGGTCACTCCCAAACCACCTGGGACAAGTGTCCACTGGACCCAAGGACTTCATAAAGCCTCAGTAATATGGCACACCAAATATTAGTACAGCGTAGCTTCCTTTGGTGTACTCATTTTTAAAAAATACAAATGGAACTTCAGACATTTTTTCCCACATAACAATGGATCATCTTGTATATTCCAATGTAGAGGCCATTAATCTTTAAAAAAAAGGTTAAAGTATTTAGAAAAAAAAAACCCTGAATTTAGCAGTGACTAATTATACTAGGCACTTGGAAAGTATTTATGGAAGGGAAGGAGGCAAAAAGGAAAGAAGACAGTGGATAAAAAGTTAAAAGTTCATATAGTCTGAGGAACAAAATCTTGGTTATAAAAATGTTATTTATGAAAAGAGGTTTTTTTTTTAAATAAAAAATTACTATTATTTACAAATGAAGTATTTAGAGCAGATTAAGCAATTAGGTGGTGAGACCTAGGGTGGTGAGTCTACGGTCAAGGCCAACACTTGCCTTACTTATGTTCTAAAACCAGGTATTTAGAGATAAGCAAAGGAATTTACAGTGGAACCAAGGGCCACTGACAGAAAAAGAGCAAGTACACACATCATTTAAATGTAAGGTGACATAAGTACAATTTTACATTTCATTTTAATTTTATTGTAAATTACACTAGAGTAACTATGTATGATGATAACGATATAAATCTCATACAATTAAAGAAGGATAATTGAAAAGTTAGAAAACACCTGAAATATAAATATATTCCAATTTGGTAAATAGCTATTATAAAATCACTTGAATGACAAAAATGAAAGCCAAGGTATACAGTGTTCATAGATGACTAACTGCATTGTTTACCACAACAAGTGTTCAGAACAAAAGGCAGAAGTACTGACTTCACAACCTCAATACATTCATGAAGAAGCTCAAAGCATTTATGACTTATGAGAGCTATGAAAACTGAATTTATTTAATAGGTCACAATGAAAATAATATAAAAAGAACTTCCTACCTTTGTGATAAGAATTCGGTATCTATCCAGCATTGCCTGGCTGTCATGGCAGCCTGCCAGTAACTGCCATACCTCTGCTCTCAATGCTTCGGGGACGCCACTCTTTACCAGAGTAGAAAGCCCTTTCGGTCGTGCACCAAGGTTACTGTGCCTGAGAAGACAAGAAAATAATCCATTCATACTCCCTTTACAACTCCTGAACTGCTGTTGCTATGAAAAGTATATTAGTTTATATAAAAGTGTAAGCCTGAGTCAAGAGAAAAATGTTTGGGGGTGGGGCATTAAACAGTAGTACTACTTAAGCTCAATTATATCTTCAACTTTTCTTCTCATCTTCTTTATTGGTGAGCGAGGTAATTCCACCTCCCAGAAAAGTTTTTTCTTCCTCTCATTTACTTTTAAAAATCATCCTATGAACTTATTCATAATAATTAATGTGCTAGTTATATATTTCAAGGCAACATTTCAAGGCACAAAAAGAACCATGTGAATTCCCTGAAATGAATGTACAGCAAGTTGGACAATGATGTGTGGCAGGGAATGGGTTCAGGAAATGATGCTGAAAATGGATCATAGGCCTATCACACCTTAACTATATCCCCTTCTCTGAGGCCAAGCTGAGCTAAGCCAAGTGCCAAAACCGGCTCCACAGTATAGGATGCATAAGGCATATATATTACGCTCAAGTTTTACATGGCACCACATCCTGGCTCAAAGGTCCTCCAGGAATCCCTATTTATTGATGATCTAACTTGGAATTCTTTGTTCCAGCATAAACTTAGATATCAATGAACTTCCAAGTTAAAATGACCTAAGATAGGGTTTCTAGTAAGAAGAGTTCATTATTGTTTACATGTCTGAATTTGTCTCTCTGACTTGTTACAACAGCAAGTGCTCACTACAGGAAGGACCCAGCCCTTTCCTACAATCACCAGAACCTACACAACAACTCCACCTTGCTGGGGGAGCAACACATACTTTCAGGCTTTACCACATCCCAAGGGTGTGCAGCATCAGAACAAAGGCAAAGATCTCTCCTCCTAAAATCAATTATCACAACATCGTAAACGTGCTACTATGCCCATGTGACCAAGAAACTGAATTGCTTATCTCAATATAGTGAATGTAATTTCATTTGTCATCTTTTTCCTGGTGCCTAGCTTGAACCTGGAACTATATTCTATGCCTTTTTGCTCAGACTTGGCTTTATTTGCTGCTCATTTTTTATCTCTTAGAGCTGACTCTGGTGCAACCACTAGGATTCTAAACCTTGACAATGTACTCTGGTTTGATCTAACACCCCAGGCTCTGGTTTCAAGTTTTGAGCCTCAAAATTCATAGAATCCACATGGCTATTTTCTAAAAGTGTCCTCCCACTGACTTGACTAGATTATACACACTCTTCCACCTGTAGCTCAGAGCCCAGAATTGGCATACCTTCCTCTGAAAATATATTCCTTGCTTTCCCCACATTGTCATAATCGGGCTACCTCAGAGAAAAACTATAACTTCCACAACTGAAACAAGTTCAGGTAAACTCATCCCATTAAACCATCAGATTTAATGGTTTATTTTAGACTTTTCCAACTAAACTTTTGTATTGTTGGGTTAGAGAAACTAAGCTGATAATACTGATGGGCTTGAAGCAAAAATAAATTAGAAAAAGGTAGAGCTTATATGATTAAACATGCTACCATACCTTAAAATAACAGTTACTCTGCAAAGTGACAAAAGCAAGTTTTAAATTAGTAAATAGATGTTAGTTTAAATACACATACATCCCCACTACTTTGAAACCTGCTTTTAGACACGCATAGAAAAATAATATAGAAGAACATACTCCAAAATATCTGTGTAACAGAATTAAAAGGGAAAGTAGCCCTTTTGTTTTCCTATGCTGCTGAAATATTTATAATGATTTAAAATTCTTTTGTAATCATAAAACATAAAAAGTCATTTCAATTCTTTACACTTCTCTCATAGTTTTAAATTAAAACATAATTTTAATTAATTTGGAAAAACACCATAGATAATTATGTTTCACAAAATATGTAATGTAGAGGAAAAGTATTCATTATTCTTGAGAAGACTTCCACCTGAATAAACTATTTGACAAAGAATATTATGCCACAAGAGAGCCAGGATCAGTCATGAAGGAATCTTTTTGTAATTTAATGTTTGGCTCTGATTATACTTTTGAATAGGAAAAACATATGGTTTAAGGGTAGCTAAGTTTCTGTACTATTAGTGTAGAAAACTGGGTTAATTAAAAGCAAAGCTCATTTCCTCTGAAATTAAATGCAAAATACTCTGAATTATGAGTCCCATAATTTATAATATCATGTAAGGGAAATCCAAAGTAGTTAAATATAGTATATGTTACATGTTACATAGAGATCAGCAAGTCATCACTGTGACTCCACAGCTATTAAAACGCCAATGAATTAAATTAATTAAAACTCCATGTAAAAGAATCCTTTCTTGGCTGGGCACAGTGGCTCATGTCCGTAATCCTAGCACTTTAGGAGGCCAAAGCAGGCGGATTGTTTGAGCCCAGGAGTTCAGACCAGTTCCAGACTGGGCGACATGGCAAAACCCCATCTCTACAAAAAAACAAAATACAAAAAACTTAGCCAGACATGGTGGCACATGCCTGTAATTCCAGCTACTTGGGAGGCTGAAGTGGGAGAATCACCTGAGCGAGTCCGGGAGCTAAATGAGCTAAGATCACGCAAGCCTGGGAGTCTCAGTAAGACGCTGTCTCAAAATTTAAAAATTAAAAACATTTTTAAAAATCCCTTTTTCAATGCCATATGTAATTCTCCATCATACTCTTACCCTGTGCAACACATTTCAAGAGTTGGTATAGAAGCACGATCTCTATTTCCTCCTCTCCAACTCCTTTCTCAACTCAGTTCGACATGGCTTCTGCATCTCTCCTTGAAGTTTTCACTTAAATGATCTATGACCTCCCTCCAGGCCCCACTGGATTCAAGACATATTTTCAGTCCTTTCACTGTTGACCACTCTGTTTTCCTTGGCTTCAGTGACGAAGTACTACCTCTTTACCCACCTTCACAAACTCCACTGTTGATTGCTTCTCCCCTACTAACCTCTTAAGTTCTTAGAGTCCTCTCTTTCTACTCTTGCCCACAGTGATCTCTTTCATTTTCTTGTTTGTATGCATTGTCACCTATAAACATGTATCCTGAGTTCCAGAAGCTCAAAGGCATGTCAAAATCAAAATGTCCAAGTCTGAACTCGGTTTCTTCTCCCTAAAGCTGGTTATTTTCCAGGGTATTCCACCTCAGAGGTTGTTACCACAATCCATCCAAACTAGAAACCCAGGAGGTATTTTTGCCCCATCATCTATTACTAATCCAAGTCTAATATATCTTATTTTCTCAACCTCTACAAAGTTCATGCATTTCTATCTCAACTGCAACCAACTTTATCCTCCCTAGACCTCTACAACTATCTCCTAACATTCACTGGTCCTTCCACAACGTATTTCCAACATTGTAGGCAGGATGAAAATAACAAGCAGCTTGATGAAATATTTGGTTGGCTCAAACTGTTTTGTATACTCAACTCACATTCAGTTTCTAGCTTACCCTCAGCCACTTATTCGGCCAGGCATAACAAAAACTTCTCCTCTCTTAAAAACTTAGGCACTATTTATCTTTAGAGATCGACATTTAAAAAGAACTGGGTCACTGATAACACTGCTTGATTAACAGCCTTGTTTTATTGGTTATTCCAAGTAACAGCACAGCAATTATATTACACACAGCACCCTCTCACTTGAGAGGTACTAATAAATATTAAGCCAGATGCTGCTAGTATATATCTATGACCACAGAGGATCCAAATAATAAAAAAGAAATTTATAAAAATAATCATTGCTTTCAATATTTCTGATTAAAATGTAACTACACATTGCCATTGCTTTGATACATTGACTGCAGCTATCAGGAACTTGAAAATAGGCAACTAGTTCTAATACATGCTGAACTCTACCCTAGAAACAAGATGGAAACCTAATACAATTATTTTTAAAGTCACATATAAACCAATTATGTATTAATCATACAGTAATTGGCTAGGTTTTAATGCATTTATAGAAACTCCACAAGGGCAAGAATATTTGTCTTCTTTACTTATATATCTTAAACACCAAGAACAGTGCCTGGCATATAAAAGGCATTAAACACATTTTTGATAAATGAATGAATATAATTACAAAATAAAATAAATATGTCAATTACTAAAGCTAAAAAAAAAGAATGCTTTTTTAGAAGCAAACATTCTCATTGAATTTAATAGGAATAAAAAAAATATGGACTCAGAGAGAGATCCAAGATGGCCAATTAACAACAGCTCAGGATTGTACCTCCCAGTGAAAGCGCAGAGAGCGAGTGGACGCCGCACTTTCAGACGAATTTTTGTTGCCCACAGACTGGGAGATTCCCAGCGGAGGAGCCACATGGGTCGCCAGCGTGACTTTTTTGGCCAGCGCGGCTGTTTTGCCAGCGCCCCAGCACAGCGCTTCTCGGCGCCGAGTATACAGGATGGGGTGCCCTTTCAGTCCGGCTCGGCTGGTCCCATCCCCACAAGGAGAACAGCAATTGAAAGCGCTGAGTACTGAGAGTTTCACAGTAAGCACAGCTGAACCAGGAAGGTCTAGCTCTGCAGGGAGGGGCTTCCGCCAAAGGAAAACTAAGAAACAGAAAAAACTTCATCACTGGGCGGAGAGATCCAAGATGGCCGATCAACGACAGCTCAGGATTGTAGCTCCCAGTGAAAGCACAGAGAGCAAGTGGACGCTGCAATTTCAGACGAATTTCTGTGGCCCACAAACTGAGAGATTCCCGGCGGAGGAGCCACACGTGTCACCAGCGCGACTCTTTTGGCCGGCACAGCTGTTTTGCCGGCGCCCCGGTGCGGTGCAGCGCTTCTCAGTGCGGAGTATATGCGACTAGGTGCCCTTCGAGTCTGGCTCG